>VXBR01003442.1:190220-233508 GCA_013400215.1 Cisticola juncidis | reverse complement strand
CCCCCCCCCCCCCCCTTTTTTTTGTGAGTGGGGAATAAACAATGATTGTTGTTCATTTTCATATTTACAAAACTAGATAATGTCCTCTGTATCTCTGTAATAGTAGTTTATTTGCAATTAAAATTTCCTTAGTCTATATGGTAGAAAGCAATTTCCCAATATCAACTTGAGGTTCAATAACAGATATTAAAAACACAGACATAGCACAATAGCATTTTATATTGTATGAAACCGTTCCTATCTGATCAATAATGTATTACTTCTTAATTATTCAATATTATTTAGTGAAAATTTTATGCCTACTGGAATATTAATATGATATAATAACTGTAAATATACCTATTTAAATTAAAATACTTTAGCAAAAGTTTTGATGCATTGATAGTCATGACAAAGCAAAGTAATCTGTTGAAGTGCAAAACAAAGACAAGGAATTATAAATTCCTAAAGAATTGCAGGCAAATTATCTTTATAACTCATATAATTTTTTTTTTTTTGCTTTCAAATACTATCAGCTATATAAATCATATATCTAAAATATTCATAAGTATTCTGAGTTTCTATTTATTTATCATGCCCTGTGTATAACTTCTCTGTTTCTCAGAGCTTGTAGGAACAAAAGATGCTCCTATTTAGTGCTATAAAATGTCAATCTCAGATCTCCAGGAATTTAAATTTTCTTTTAACTGAAAAGGCTCATTCCAAATGGAGAATACACCAGATTATATATTCCTGTGAGAACCATGAAAGTTCTACCAAGCTTCTGGTAGTAAATTTCTCTGAGGGTGATAACATTACTGAGTAGACACCTCCAGAGTAAAGAGCTGCTTCAGATCCATTGTAAACTTCAGGCTGTGGCTGCAGTCCTGGATTCACTGATCTCGATGGCAGAGCTCTTCTGATGGGACATCACTTCACAGTGGTCAGGGAGAAGGTCTCATTGCATGTCCCCTCTGCTGAAGGTGTCACCACGGTTGTCCATGATATCTGGGCAAACATGGAGCAAGGAAAAGTGGAAACAAATGGCAAAGAAATTCTGCAGAAGGAGCAATTAAAGTGTTCACAAGACCTCTTAAAATTCTGCTTCATGCTAATACCATTATGTATGTATTTGGCAAACTGGAAAAAAAAAAAAAAAACCAAACAGAAATACAGCAAGCTCTCTCTCCCCAAAAAACTAACTAAATAACGTTGCAGAGTAGGGGATAAAGGAAATTTATGAGATACAGAGAGCTGAGATTTATAAATACTTTTAACGTGTGAACTTGTACAGTCCTTATAGTGATAATCTCAGACAAACTGGAAATGTGTCTGTTCAAGTGATCCTTTCATTAAGATATATAGCTACCTAAAACATATGGAATCTGCAGCTCCCAATACTGAGGCTGCCTCTATGAGGACTTCTTCAGGTAGTGCCACATCAAATTCAGTCATCTCTCACTGATGTTGCTGCTGTGTGGGGCTGTTCATGCCCATAATGGCACTGAAATTCTGAAAAGAGTCAGAAGTAATCAATTAGAAAGGAGATAACATTCACAGAAGCGAAAGAGGGGCAAACATGGATTGTACTACATTTCCCCTTTTGTTATCAAATACATTGCTGTTCTTTTGGTAGAAATGGCTATTTTCACTACAGCAGCAGCTTATTGTCATGGCTATGTGTTTCAAAATGTCAGAATGTAATAGGCCTTACTAAACTGCAGCTGGTGGATAAGACAATGCTTAGAACAAAGCCAACAGAAAAAAAAAAGCCGACAGAAAATGGATATTCCTCTCTCACAGATGCAATATTAGGAATAATGCAAAAGCCTAGACAGCTTAGAATAACAGAGGTTATGAATAATGTTGTAAACTGCTCAGAAATATTCTAATTAAAGTAGGCTGAGCTGTCTCTACCATGGGATGCTCTCTGAAAGGCCACATAACTTGCATATGCCCATGCTTAGATAGGTGTCTGTTGCTGTTCAGATCTGAACTTTCATTTCTTGTAACGCTTCATACAATTTCTTTCTATTTTTTACTTCACATATTTTCTGTTCTTCAGTAAATGTATAAACCCAAAGTACTGAAAAAAGACAATAAGCTATAAGAGGACAGCTGTACAGGACACCAGCCTACCAAGGCAGACCAGCGACCCCTCTAGCCTGCATCTTTCAGCTCTTTGGACAACCAAGACAGTCTCTCTTATGGTTCTTCTGTATCTTAGACGGAAACCATTAAGTCTTAACCTTTTGTTTTCTATCTTTACATCAGTTTGCAACTCATAAAATGTTTCCCAACTTGCAAGACTACGTTTGTGGCAGCTTTCTTCCTAAGTTTTTAGTGTTGAATCTTCTCAAGCATTTCTGAAAGATCCAAATACTTTATGTCCATGGAATCCTCTTTATCAATGCCCTTAATTACACACTCACAAAGTGCTAGGAGATTAGTGAGACAGTCTTGTTCTTCACAAAATTCTAGCCCTTCTTGGTTATAGATTCTTTTCTTTTAGAAGAGATAGTAGTCAGTCACCAGTTTCCAAAACCCCATTCAGATCTTGAGACAGAAAAGATTGATGCAAACAATTGCTTTTCATTTAATAACTTATTTTCAGAAAAGTTTTAACAGATATTTAATTTAAGGGTTTGCATCAGTACTTCCGTGTGTTACATGGAAATCTCTCTAAGAACCCCAGTATCTGAGTTGAAAAGTGTAAAATGGAGGGAGAGAAGGGAAGAAAAAATTCTCTCTTTTACCCTCTGAATGCTCCCCCATTTTTAATACAGTGTTCGAGGAAAAAACTAAAAGTGACATCTCAAGTACAAAAGCAATGGAGCTACTGCATTTGTTGTCATTAAGGTTTGAACTCATAAATGCTATAATTACAGTTAGCAGTAAATGATATGAGCAGTAAACATATCCAGTTGTTCAAATAGGCAGTGTTTGCCTATGTGGGAAGCTCTGAGAATTCTAATTTAAGACTTTGAGTCACCTCAGACTAAGATAGGAAAGTGGAGTAGTTTGTTATAAAGGGAGGCACAATACTGTAATTACCTTTTATGCCACTCTCAGCATCTTTAATAAGTATCTGTGCTCTCCTCAGCCTGTGTACTAAACCTTGATGCAGTGGGTAGAAAAAAATTGGCTCTTCTTTGTTCTGCTTTGTCCTTTCTAGTAAAGTCATACAGCTAAAAACTGAGATAAAGATACTGTTTTCTAACTAATGAATAGAAAAGATGCTTATTTTCTTTATTTGTGGCATTATTGCACTCAACGTAGGAACGGATTTTGGGCTTTGCAGAGTGCTTATCATGCACAGTATTTGGCATAATTTTCTATTTTTCTCATACTTAGCAAAATCTTGTCTGTTGTACAGGTATTGACCTTCTTTTTCCTTTCAAACATAATAAATATGTTAATATAAATGAATAACATAATAAATTAAACTCAGAATGACTAATCCTAACTTCAATCACAGAACATATCATATCTGTTTCAACCTGTGGAATCATTTTTTTTACCCTAATCTTGTCTCCTTAGTCCTATTTCCCCTTTACACTTAAGCTTTTCAGGAAAATCTTACATCCTTTTATGTCTTGCTTTCTCTTGGGTTTTAAGCTATGACAATTCCTGCAGTCTTACAACTTCAGTAGCTGTGGTAGTCAGCAGATGGCAAAGCCAGTATCTGTTTGAAGGACTTTTTGAATGAGTGATCAGATACATGATTTATTTTCAGAGTACAGGCCATAGGACATCCTAAACTTCTCACCTGCAATGAAAGAGAATGCTGTCTTGATTTTCAAATTGCCAAGAGGAACCTGTGTAACCTGTTCTGATTACTTCCCCTCACAATTAAAAAGGTGTACCTAATAAAAAGGCTCTGTTTTTCTAACTTCAGCTGCCAGCCATAGGACCTTGTTATGTTGCCAGCTGCTGGTTGAAAGCTCATTATCAATACCATTAATAATTTAATTCATGTTTTGTTGCTGCTTTAGGGTTAAACTCAAATGGTATTTCTAATGGTGCTGTAAAGTCATGTGAAACGTTACTCTCTGCCCCCAGTCATTTGGGGCATGGCTCTCCACCATCCTTTACTTGAAAAACTGGACGTACAAAAAGAAAAACTGGGATGAGAATGGGTGAGTCAGGTCCACTAGGGAGTGATTCCTGCATTGCTCCTGCTTTGCACAAATATAAATGGCCCAGCAAAGTACATGCAGTGGATAATCAGATCAATTGAATTTTTTTATCTAGATGCTGGAAAGCATAAATTTAAATTTCGAACAGCTGTCATGTTTTATCACATTCCTGCCCCTTTTTTATTTACTATTTACAAATGTTCATGTGGATGCCTTGTAGTTCCAATGGATTTTTGGAGAATAGCTACTCTACTTATGGAGACATGCATTTGCAGGCAAATAGGTATTTCTGCAATGAAAAGATTAATATATTTTTCCATTTAAAAATGCTTTACCAACGAATCAAGGAAGAGAAACCAACTTCAAGTATTGGCAGACCACTGACACGCCACGGCTAGAGAGCAGCAAACAACTGAATCCACAGAATGTTTCAGGACTTTTTTGTCTATCTGTCTAGTAGGTCTAAATAATAAGCATTTTCACATATATAAATCTTTGTTTGCTGTGCAGAACTCAGTACAGATTTTGTTCAGTATGAATAATTTCCTGTTGTTCTGAAAGCAAAAAATTATTTTCATCCATTTCTCATACAGAAAGAATGCTATCAACCATCAAAAGGTGGTCTTTGGAACAGTCTTGGCTTTCATAATTTCAAAAAGTGCATGTTTGCTTTTGGTGCTCCTGCAGTGTGAAATGTTATCTTGTTAGGTCACCACTTTCATTCACTGAAGTGCTGGAAGTAGAGCAGGTGATAGTGCCGAGATGGATAAAACTCATTCTCAGCACCTCTGTTAAAATATTAGAACTGCTGATCAGGAGTGCTCAGACTTGTTCAGGAATTTTAGGTTCTCAGTGTTCACAGATGAAAGTACAAACTGTTTGATCACAATGGTGACATCTTCGATGGGTACCCTGAAATATTTCTGCTATGCTTGTGAGTAGCTGCAGGAATGTATTTACAGCTCATTGAATTTGCAACTGACTTACAGCATGAAAAGTGGTATAATATTTGTTTCTGTTTTAAAAAGTCAGTGGTCTAAGAGACATCTCTTTTCTTTCAAATGGGAATGGAGAAAGTAGAATATGTTTGCTAAATATCTGTTTCAGAGAAAACTAAATTACATCTGATTAGCTTTTTATCAAATTAATAGGAGGCCATCATTTGTGAAGTAGACAAGTTTATAGGCATGTAAAATGTGATAAGATATTCCTCTAATTTGCCCTTTAGCTATTCTTTTGTGGAAATCTATTTTTCATTGCCTGGAGATTTTAAACATTTCCCAGATCTATTTTAGAAACTGGAGAGGCCTCATTGTCTTTCTCTTGAATTTTCTATTCTGAAACTAGCTCTGGTGATGAACAAATGTACTTTGTATGCTCTTGGCACTGGCAGGAACAGCTTCAAACTAGAAATTAATTTTTAAACACCAGGCTTCTGTGACCACTGCACTGCTATTAAGCTCTCTGGTATGATCTTTAGTTTCATTCAGCCACAGTTGATAACAGCTTGTTCCTTGTATTGTTTTTTTGTTTTTTGTTTGTTTTTTTTTGTTTTTTTTTTTCCAGGATTTATTTTATGGGACAAGTTACCTTTTTCTGAAAATTAATATTTAACTCAAAGTATGTTTGGAAACAAAAAAACTAAGCATAGTACGGGTGCATGGTGGTGGTCTCACATTTTTCACTTTATCTGCAAATAATAGAATTTCAGTTTGGCTCTGCTGTTTGCATCTTAGTGGAAAAACACAGTATTGACAGTTTTCTGTTCCTTTCAATGGCTGTTGTGCTGTAAAAAAAATCTGCAGCATCAGCAGGCCCAGCAATCGAAATCTTTTAAGGGTAATGCTTGAAAAGGAAAAGTCAGCTGTGTCTTCCAAAGTTTCTCTTTGCTCTCTGAAGAAAAGAGAATAAGCTGGAACACCCATTGCCAGCCTGGCTATTTTTGTTGTCATCTAAAATGGTCCTTGGAGTCAAGACTCTCTTAATCAACATCAAAATACACATGAAGGTCTCTGATATGTAGTAGAAGGACGAATCTGAAAAAGCTTAGATGATATTTGGGAAGCATACACTTCAAATGTACATTTCTCCACTCCTCTGGGTCCAGTGCTGAATAGGTTTCAGAATACTTGAGGATGAAAATTAAAATCCATTTTGCATCTTAAATTCGTGGTGTCAGAATAAGAATCTAACACTTCCCTTAAGATTCCAGAGGGCAGAAGTCTAAGGCTTATAGGAAGCAAAGTAATCATGGAAACAATTGAATCTCTTTTTTTCTCTTTTTTTAGATGTGTGGTATTATTTAAACTTCTGCAAATTATACCACTAGAATGAAGGAACATGATGTAACAGAAGATTTAAATATGAACTTAGGCTGATTAAACTGCAGGGAAAGCACAGGTGCTATCAGTAACATGTTCAGGGTTCTCCAAATTTTGTGGTAACAGCCCAACAAGAACTGCGCTGTTACTAAAAGAATAATCTCTCTCAGGCTTCTTGATTTTATCTTCTGAAGTTTGGATGTTCTCTGTAAGTTACTTTGCTTCAAAAGTCCACTGATCATTGACATTTTGTGTAAACATGCAGAGAAAAGCTCTATGCAACTTGAAATACTAAGGGATGGATAAAATTCTGTCCTTGCTGAAATCAACAGCTGTTCTGTTTCTGAGACTGGTCTAGGTCAGATTTCATCCTTGTCAGTGAAAACAGATGATGCTTTCTCTGCCTTCACTAGACTCAAAAAGGAAGAACGCTATGTCCAAAATTCCCCTCGGCTTTGATTTTGGAGTTCCAGGGCATTTACCTTGTTTAGAATGAATTTGGATGGGACTATGTCTTTCACAAAATGAATGAAGTTGGAATGTGTAAGTGAAAATACAGAGCATACAAAATAACTTTTCTGAAGGTGTTGTTACAGGAGCTCAAATATGTCAAATTTCTGTCTTCCTTCTGAATACAGGTCTTTAATTGAAGCAAAAACTTCATTGCTGATAAAGCCAGTTACTTCCTGTATGTTATTGTTTCTGCTGAAGTGTAAGCAACAGTATGACATTGTGTAGCTCTAGGTATTTCATATATACTCTAATTTTTCTAAAAGCACCTTTTTTATACCAGTGTCCCAGTTAAAATACTCATTTGGTGTGATAATAAAGATTTTACATTCATGTTGCTAATATAGACATTCACAGTAATTTTTTGTTTTGGTAAGGAATATATATGAAAATATATGTATACTTATATATATTGTAATAATAGACAAGCATCATTTATCTTATGGTATGTGTTGATACTACCTTTAATGCTAAAGCAGGTTCCAGAGTTTCTGAGGCCAGATTTTATGGTCTTGAATATTTTATCCCAACACTTACAGTGAGCAAGATTTAGTTCACACACGTCAATGGTTTTAATGCAGCAACCTATTCAACTGGATCTAAGACATAAAAATTCTTTAGCTTTGCTTGGGAAGCTTATTCAACACTGTGAACTTGAGCTCAGCTGAATCACAATGTGGCAATGCAAAGGAGCCTACAGAAAACTAAATTAAAAATATAAATTAAAAATTCAGAGCAGAAGTTTGTGGAAAGTTTGCTTTATGTAGAAACAAAATGTTGGAAAGCTTGAATAAATTATTGCTCCATGTCGAATATCAAATTTCTCTCTTCCAATTTATTCTGAAATGCAATGAAAGCTTAAAAATATTGAGCCGACTGGTTTTCTGGGATAAGAGTAAAAGAATGCAGTTATGAGCTATCACTGATTTGCCAGGTGGTCATTCAGTCTCCTGAATTTGTTGTTTTGTTCAAGGCATGAGGACTGCTATATCTGAGCAGCAATTCATTATTCTGTGTGTGCTTCTTTTTCTATCTCACCTATAATTTAATGATGATTACAACACTTTTCAAGCACTGAGCACTTCCTTAAAAGCATGCATGTCATAACAATATTTAAGTCTTCATTTCCAACCATAAGGTCACTTTTAGATTTTTTTTTTAATAGAATAAGCTACAGGACATAGATTAACTTGGTTGGAGGGCTTGAGAACAATTATGACTCACCAAAAGGCCAGGAGAGATACTTTGCTCTGAAGTATACATAGTTATTACTGGATTTCTGAAGTGTTCTCTGTAGCCATGTTTTGATGCTCTCTTCCCTTGTTGCAGAAGGAGGGTTTCTTGTACAACACAGTGTTTTGTAGTGGTACAAATACCAGAATGGTGGGGTCTGACCCCACATGGCTGACAGGCAAAGGGAGAAATGCTCACAGTGAAAGGGACCTGCCAGTGGACAACAGCAATGTGTCTGCTCCCAGGGACACCACCTGAAAGGCAGAGACATCAAACAATGTTTTATGAAGGACTCAGTCATCTGGCAAAAATCAACAAGATCTTTGTCCTTTGTCAGTTTTTGGTGAGGACTGTAAATTGCCTTTACCATGTGCAAAGATAGTGGACAAAGAACCTGTGTACCTAAGTTGAAAATTGAAAGAGGATATGGGGTTAAGATCCATGTGATTTTTCAATTAAAAACTGCATTGTTTTGCTTAATGCATGCCATTCTTGGGTTAATTCAGGTATTTAACTTGCTCACCTGTATCAAACTGGAATGGTTAAATGATAGTTGATAGTAGTGGTAAAATGTCTGAATTATGAGTAATAAGATTACTCAGGTGGGGGATGGGAAATAGAAGATATCTCAGTATGTAAGAATACCTCCCTAAAATTTGCATGTATTGTAAAATGAGACTGTGAAATGCAGTTCCTTGGTCTGGCAGTGAGTTTCTCCCATGTAGCTAGTGTGGAACAGTGTTAATTGCAATAACTATGTCAGTTCATTAAAAACTTGTCTGTAATAGACATAGCACAAATAACAGTGTATATTCCAACAAGTGTCCTTGTTGGGAAGAAACATCTTTTCCAAAGGGAGTAAGATAATTTCTTATGATCCTCAAACATTCTCTGATGGCTTTTAGTTGCTGAAACATGGCAAGCATAATACAAGGTCCAGTCATCTTGAACTATCCTGTTGTGGCTGTTTATTACTTTTACATCTTTCTTTCTCCTAAAAGTTAATAATGACCCCCATTTGTTGTTTGCCATTTATATTTGTATAAAATGTAATTTTTCTAATGTAAGTGGGTTATGAGCTGAAATGTAAACTTCTCCTTTCTAGTCTGCAGAGGAAATTTGCCATAGGGTAGTGCTTTGTTTATATCAAAGACTAACTAGCTGCTAGATTTTTATTTCCCAGTGATAACTGGGACAGCAGTGTTTCTGGGGTGACCGAATATAGCTGTCAAATATTCTTTTGGAAGAAGTGATCACATTTCTCAGCCATGGAAAACTCTAATATAAGGCCAAGGAGGTTTCAAAAGGTCATGGATGCTGTTTCACTAAGCTACAAAGGAGCTGATAAAGCAGAGTGTTGGTCTAGCAGAAATGATTCCCAGAGGGAACTGTTAATCAGACTATCTTTGGCAGGTAGAAGGGCAGTGCAGAGAATGCTCAGAGGAGAATGTCTCCTTGGAATGGGAACACCATAAAACTTTTTGGTTCTTGAAGTTTAAGTATGAAAGCAACTAGGTTTTTGTAGAAGATATTTTCTTATATATATATATATATATACAGACTTTTAGAGGTTTTTATTAACACATGGTGTAGAATTTAGTTTTGTATCCACACCATAGAATTCTGTCCTTATCATCTGTCAAGCAGTAATGGATTTTGAGCTCTTGCAGGTAATTCTTAGTTGGACGACTTTGGAGATTTTGTTGGGCTGCCTAGCTGTATTTGTGTTTGTAGTTCTGAAAAGAGCAAATACAAAATACACAGGCGACTCTACTTTTTAGGATTCTCAGCCAGAACACTGGAATTTGCTTCCTAGAAATCAGTGGTATCTCCAAAACTGACTGTTTTTGAGAAAGACAAGAGGAAGACTGCAAAAGACAGCATTTTTCTGATATTTCAAAAAATGTTGTCTTAACTAGTTAAAGCTTCATTTAGAACAGAGTACTACACTATTTTCTAAAAAAAAAAAACAAAACCAAAAAAGCCCCCCCCCCAAAAAAAACAAAACCCTGTGTGGCTGAATTTGAAGATACAACTGGACGAGAATCTTTGTAGGAAAATATTAGAAAACCTATTGAAAAGCTTTCCTTAGCATCAGCTTATTAACAAAGTATAGTAAGAAGAAAAAAAAGTGGGGTTGTTTATTGATTTTTTTTTAATGCACCTGTATTCTTTTGGATAACTAATTTATCTGAGGATTAGGCCACCTGCTCTGCAGTTTGTGTCTTCCAGGAGCAGTCTTACATGTTTTTTCACCTTAATTTCTAAGTTTGTGTCCTGGTTTTCAACACGGCAAATTTTCAGTTACAATTTTTACTCGTTACAACCAGTGTAAGACTACCTAATTGCATATGAGGGCAGTAATTCAACAAATGCTGTTCAGCACTCTGAGATAGATAGTGTTTATCTTATTTGGATAATAAATGACCCAGGGAGAGTAAGACGTGTTTATCTGTGTAGTTAAATGGTGGTTTGTGTGTGTGTATAGATATGTGTGTGTGTGTATACATATACATATACATATATATATATATATATATATATAAACTAGTTCTGTGGTGATTAACCATCTACAGTGAAATAAATAGGCTGTGTTGTTACATAACAATACTCCTACACATAACATCAGGTAGGAAAAAATCCTTGTAATGATTACCCTGAAAAACCAATAATTTAGATACGATTTGTTCCCAGGCAAACATTAGGGGAACGCCCTTTATTTTACTGTACCTTAACACTTTGAAAGAAAAGCACAAAATTTAAATATAGATTCTTTTTCTTTTCCTTCTATTTCAGTTAATCCTGCGTACAAATCTTAAAACACGGGTTGTGTCTGGAGGACTTTGCAGTCTTTTGTGTTGATTCACTGGCACGATCAGGGCTTAAGAGGAAGCAATGTGAGTGCAACCATATAGGCAATTCCTTACAGAAAAATATGTATGCTTACTTTTAGATAATGGACTCTTACTGCATTATTAATATTATGATAATAATATATTATTAATTAACATTAGTATAACATTGTGTTACATGTAAGCACTGCTTAAACTTACAGGTTTTCACAATATAATGCCAAGATGCCATTTTTTAAATTAATTGCCTTATTTTTCTTTCACATTGACTTCACCATTCTTCTTTCACATTGGCTGCATGTTATTTTTAGCACTAACTAGTAAAAGTCTGCCTAAAACCTATATAAAACTGATATTTGAAAACATCATTCATTGCATGCATGTTGTTTTCAAATGCAGTTCAGAATATTAAAAGACTTTAGTAAAAGAAAAAAGCCTACAAAGCAATATTTGGCTTAATCCTATTAAACCAGACTGGCTTAAGAGTTATTCCTTCCATGTAGAAAGCACATTTGACAGAAGGTCAGGGAAGTGCAGCTTTTGGAACCGCATTGCTGTGGCAAAGCATCAGCCACTGGGTGCCACTCTTGATCCACTCGGCTTTATGCAAAATACTTCCTTTGGCAGAACAAATGTTTCTCCCCCCCATGAACAGCAGGTGCTCTCTTAACTGTTTGAACATCCCTACTGAGAAGAAGAGGGCCTGATTAAGGAAAAAGACTTTTTTCTTTCTCTCTTTTTTTTTTCCTTCTTATTTTTCTGACAAAATTCTCTCTATTCACCACCTCTGTTATTAGTTAGCCTCACTGAAGACATGTACAGGAATGTAAAACTGGAACTAAGCTTAAAACTGGGGTTACTTGCTGCTTTGTGTAAGGGTTGCATGGATTGTGATCAGTTGAATTTCAAATCTAGTAGAGTCAAAGCTAAAAAGGAAAGAGGCTTCTATGATATGAATAGTTGCAAAATTTTGTGTTATTACAAACACGTGCCCCAATTTTACCTTTTGTTATTGTTGTTGTTGCTGTTTGGAATGTGGTATACAGAAGCATAGCAGGAAAATGAGAAGAAGGTACATGCCCATATATGAAATAATACTGCTTTTGTAAAGTCTGTAAAACCAGGGAAACGTACTCTTCCTTTTTGCCTGGATTTTTTAACAGAATGAGTATATAACTTATATAACTATAGTATATAACTTTATATATACCTTATAGTTATTCTGCTGTAAGACTGAAAACAGAAAAAATAGCAAACTGAATGCTGTGAAGCTACTTCAGTGGAAGATGTCCAAATGCTTCCAATTTTCACTTTAGTCAATGAATTTGACGTTTTGTCCATCATCAGACTTCTGGGAAATCTTGGAAATTTTTATTGTTTGGGTATATTTTTCTTCAAGTCAAGGTTTTCTGTTTGTGTCCTCAGAATTACTCAAAATAATTATGAGCTTTATATTCCTGTGAACTGGAAGGTTGTTTTTCAGGGCTCTGTTATAGAATTCAAATGTCATAAATTCATAAAAGGACACAGAGGAAACAAATGAATATTCAGTGGCATTCACTCTATTTAGGGTTTTCCATTTCAAATCCTCATCAAGGCAAAATAGAATCTTCTCCAGATAAGCCCAGAATTCATGGCAAGTAGAAGAAAGACAAATGTTTAGAAAGTCAATAAACCAATGCTATAACTACTAAACAAATTTGACTTTTAGGAACAATTCAAGCAAATTGTATCCTTACCTTTCTTGCACCAAGTTTTTTGCTTGCTCAAACAGATAAAAAAGACTATAAGCATATAGAAAGAGGGGGCTAATTTTTATGAAATAAGTGTTACATTTAAAATGGTAAAGGAAATATCTCAGAAACCTCTACAGATGGACTCTTTGAAGAAGCAATTTGTTTATACATTTGCTGTTCCTTTCAGCACTTTGAAATTCACTAAACTGGACAAGGCATTTATGAGCCCTTATATTTCTTTTACTTGTTTTTAATGCTAAGTAGAAATAATAATACAACTTACATTTTCCTAGTCTAACAGAACTCTTTTTCTTTTCTCTTTTCCTATTCTCAATCTGCATGCCAGGTTATTGCTTTATATTGTGTCATTTTTAAAAGACATGGAAGCCTATACAATTCAATTCAAAATGTGATTTTAAACCCCAAAGCATTTCTTTCTTTTGGTCTTTCTTTCATTAGCTTTCTATCACTTTCTTTTTCTTCAATAATATTTGGAGCATTGTATAATCAAGTACAAATCCACTTCA
This sequence comes from Cisticola juncidis, assembly GCA_013400215.1. Taxonomy (NCBI): domain Eukaryota; kingdom Metazoa; phylum Chordata; class Aves; order Passeriformes; family Cisticolidae; genus Cisticola; species Cisticola juncidis. The sequence goes on along the minus strand of VXBR01003442.1, from coordinate 220,211 downwards.
AATTAATGATGATAGATATACCTTTACAAGAGACTGTGAGTTCTTATATAGCTAAGACTGACCACGTCTCTGTGGTCCTCCCTTTTGTGATCTAATTTTCAGAGAAACGGTCCAACAAGGTGACATACCCATGCAAACCCCACCTTTCTCCAGTGCTTTCACTTAAGGTTTGTCTGTTCAGTGATGTTGATGTGTAGATTATTGCCAAGAGGGATTTGTAAGGTATAACTAAGTGTAGCCAAAATTTTCTTTCAATTCAAAACTTGACTTCAGTGTTTTCTTTCCTTTTCATTGATTTTTTTTGTGTCTTCTGAATATCTTAAAAAATGTAGCGGTATTTTGTGAAGTGTCAAAAAGATCTGTACTTAATTTTAAGTACACAGCATAGCTTTTTCTGTTTGGATGAACAATATACCCTCTCTTTGAAAACATCTCTGGATCATATCAGGGTCAACAGTAAACAAAAAAAGTGGTAAATAAAATAATGCAGACAGCATATTTGTTTAACAGTGTTTCAAAAGAAGACTAATTTACTGGTGAGAAAGTTCAAAGAGGTACAAATATTATAAAGAAAAAAATCCCAAAATTAGACAGGGAAGGTGTGAATGAATTTCTGTCACAGAAAAAGCCTAAAATAATACAGTGATTAGAATCAGTACCTATGTGCTAAAAGATGAATATGAACTGATAATTTTTACTGAAGCTGTCCTTTATATATGTTGCCTGTGACTAAGTGGAGTTTTGGAAATAATAAAAAAATAATATTGAAGCTACATAATTTTGTTAACTGATGAGTCAAAGAGACATCAAACTTATGATAATGTAGCACTCAAAAAAGGAGCTCATATTTCCAGGAAATGGATTATAATTTCAGAGCTAGTTGTGATTTAACAGAAGTGTAATGCTACTGGTGAGACCTGAGTAAATATGAGATAGATATTTCTGAAATTACAGATCTTAGAAAACCATATGGTAACTCAGTTTTGCTCATAACTACCTCAGTTTCTAAATATGTTGTGTAGTTTTCTTTTGAAAGAGAAGATACCAAATAGACTTATGAAAGAATATCTAGAAAGGCAAAAGTTTATTATAGAGTAATTTTATTGTTTTGGGAATTCCAAGTCCTATACTACAGCATTGTGAGAGAACTGGAGCATTTCTCATCTTTGGAATGTTTTAGTGTTTCTGGCTGCAAAATTAACAAGCTACCTTTGTGATGAGGGCAATATACACACAGGTGTGTCTTTTCAGATAAGAAGAAACTTTGTAGAGTAATGAATAACAGAGCAATTAAGATATAGTTTTATCTTTTAGCTATATGTTGTACAATATCAACAAAGTAGAATATATGACAAATTAAATTACTCTCCTGCAAGATATAATAATTCCTAGTTTGTACTGAGTCATGCAGTATTGTTTGGTTAAAGACAAAGAGTATATTTAAACCAATACAGATTGAGAAAATTTACCAGAGAGAAGTGAACTTACTTTTTAAAAGTCATTAAAAAAATGATATTCAATAAATTATTTTAGTGAAAAAAATACTGAGTATTAATGGCTTGCTCTTAGCTTGCAGTAATTCATATACATTTATAAGTGTGAGGGTAACAGAAAAGTTGTCACTAGCTATAAAAAATATAGAAGATACACAAGATTTAACAGTAAGTATAAAATAATATTCTTCTATCTTGAAATATGTGATCAGAGAAAAACCTCCTTGAGTGATAGGATTGTATATTAGATTATGTGTCAGAGTTTTATATTCTTTTCTAGGCAACTGGTCTTGACATCTGCCAGAACAAGTTAATAAGGGCTACTATGGCAATTCCTCTATAGACACAGGACAGAAGAGAAACTAAAGGAGTGCCTTGATTCATCCAGGTCGTGAACTCCAAACGACAACCTGTCATTGTTTTTATGACAGATGAAGTTGCTGTGCCACTATCCATCATATTTGAAAAGTCATGACAGACTGGTGAACCTCTCAGTGACTGGAAAAGAAAGCATAACCCCTAATTTTAAAAAGGGAGGAAAGGAACATCCAGGGAAATACAGTCTAGTCAGTCCCACCTCTGTTCCCTGCAAGATCATGGAGAAGATCCTCCTGGAAACTATGCTAAGGCACATGAAAAAATGACAGATGATTCTTGACAGCCACCATGGCTTCACTAAGGGCAAAGATGCCTGGCAGCCTTGGTGGTGTTTTACAGTAGGCTTACAGCATTGGTGGATAATAGACTTGAGCACTGCATTTGACACTGTCCTGTCCTGTATCCTTATCTCTGAACTGGAGAGATGTGGATTTGATGGATGAACCACTTGAAGGATGAGGAATTGGCTGAATGGTCACACTCAAAATGTTGTGATCAGTGGCTCCATGTCCAGGCTGAGAGCAGTGATAAGCATCTCCCTCACAGGTTGGTGTTGGGACCAGTGTTAAATAACACTGTGAGGGATACAGACATTGGGATTGAGTGCACTTTCAGCTGGTTTGTAGAGATGGGATGCCATCCACAGGGACACTGGCAGGTGAGAGAGGTGAGCCCATCCAAACCTCATGAAGTTCAACTCAGGCAAGGTCCTGCATCTGAGTCAGTAAAGGCTCAAAGATGGATAGAGGCAGGTCAGTGAGTGGGTTGAAAGCAACCCTGTAGAAAGGACTTGGGGATGTTAGTAGGTAAAAACCTATAAATGAGCTGGGAATTTTCACAATATGCACTCGCAGCCCAGAAAGCCAGTCCTCTTCGGGACTGCATCAGAAGTGTGGCAAGCTTTTTGTGAGAGGTGATTCTTCCCCTCTTCCCAACTCTTACAGGATTCCCATGGAATACTTAATCCACTTCTGAGGATTCCACCTGAGAATGACATGGATCTGTTCAGGCAAGTCCAGAGGAAGGTCATGAGGATGATGGGAGGGATGGAACCCTCTCCTTTGAGGACTGGCTGAGAGAGCTGGGGCTGAAAAAGAGAAGGCTCTGGTGACACTTTCTAGCAGTTTTCCTAAAGGGAGTATTTCCTAAAGGGAGTGTACTGTAAAGATCCAGAGGGACTTTTTTCAGGCATTGTAAAGCATAATGATTTCAAACGGAAAGAGGGTAGGTTTAGATCAGATAAAGAAATTCATTACTTTGGTTGTGGTCAAGCACTGAGACAGGTTGCCCAAAGTAGTGGATACCCCACCCCTGGAACCCCTTGATGTGTTCAAGTTCAGGCTGGATGGAGATTTGAGCAACCTGGTATGGTGGAAGGTGTCCCTGCCCATGCAAGTGGTTTGAAACTACATGATCTGTAAAGCTCCCTTCCAAACCAAACTGTTCTATGATACCAAATTTGCCTTATCTTAGGTTATTTGGGTTCCCAATACTTCTGAGGGTCCGGCCCTTGCAGAGAAATGGCTTAATAATAGCGAGACAACATGCTTTGTAAAACAAGAGGTTTTAATAATGACAAAAATAATAAACATCATAGAACAAAGAAATACAAGCTGAACACAGTGTGGAAACACCCTTCCACTGGCTAAGGCATTCCAGAAAAGCCTAGAGCACCTCTGTGCTGTCCTTTTAGTATTTGATTCTTTAGGTGGTCTATTTGGCATCTTGCCCAGTGAAATTGGCAGAGGCTTTGAGATGCACTTCCAAAGCCCAGTCGGTGCCTCTGTGCTGGCACTGAGCCAGTTACAATGAGAACTGTGGAAAATTCTAGTTTAACTTCTTTACAAGTTCCAAGGTAAGATGAAACTCTTTCCCTTTTATAGAAACACCTGCTCAGGTGTGGAAATGCATTGCTATATTAGGTCTAAGAAATTAAAGAACCTCTGTAAAATGGGAAAAAAATGTTTTATTCTCCTTGGAAAATTCATATACAGAGAGATAACAGATAACTAGAAATAGGATTCCTATTTCATATGAACCTAATTTACCAGGGTTTAGACTGTGAATTGGAATTTGGCAAAGAGATTGTAAGATTCTAATTAGTTTGTGATTTCTTAGTTTATGTTTCATGCACATGCACAAGATTCTAGGGGAGATAGTAAATCAGTTAGGGTTTTGGAAATAGGAAAAATTAAATCTTAATACTAAAATGTACCAAAATTACAAGCAGACTGTCCTGTTCAAATATATTATTGGGTTATCTTCTTTTCAAATGATAAATAATACTCTTCTATTTGACTAATAGACAAATAGAACTCTTCTATTTATCACTCTGTGCTTGCATTGCAGGGTAAGGTCTAGAATATAGAAAAATATATGAAGCAAACAAAAATTAAGAAAAAGATAGAAACTTTAGAACCCTTGAAATTTATAACTGGAAATATGTTCTGTCTGAATAACTACAGATTACTTGGAAGGTGAAAGAAATTAGATTTGAAATGATGTGAAATTTTAGCATTTTACCATTGCAACTAGATGGATACTGTGGGGAGAGGAAAGCTCGAGGATAACTAAATGCTGCAGTTTCAATCTGAGTACTCCCAGAAGTTATCTGTTAATGAAAAATAAGATCTATACCTCACCTGATGTGAAGGAAAGAAGGTTTTATAGAATGTGAAAAAAACAACTCATAGAAACACACACTGAAAACTTCTTTTTTCTCACCGTTAATATAAGAAAAGTTACTGAGTTTCTGCAAGTTAAAACTGTAATAATTACCAAGTTACTACTAGGTTAGAAAATTTCCAATACTCCCTCTTTTTAGAAAAGAACTTTGAAAACACTTTTATTCTCTGTTTTTTACTCTTTATTATGGACATGTATGCATTTTTCCGATTGGAAAGAAGAGATGCATATGGAACAAATAAGTGAACAATTGAATAATCTGTGCCCTATTGGTCTCTTGATATCCACTTCAAAATCCACTCCAAGTAAAATAATAATCAGCCAACTCAATAATTTTGTGCAAGCCTTCTTAAAACAGTATCAGTAATACAGTTGATAAATAATAACAATTTTTGTAGGAAGATTTTATTTGCACCTGTGAATTACATAAAATGGCTATTTAACTTTGTAGTCACTTAAAATTCTGCAAATTTCACATTTTTAAAATACAATAAATACCTTACAAATACATTGATCCAACTGTATAAACTCAGATGGTTTAAAACCAATGCCAATACGTATCCATGGTACAGAGATTAACGGTGGTTGAAGATAAGAACCTATAGGCTTGCAGTGGAAAGTCTTAATGATTCTTTTTTTGTCCTCAATGATACTAAAATCTTTGCTAAAATATTGGCACGTCGAGAAAAGTTTTAAAAGTATTCAACACTTGAGGATGATGGATGATGAAAAAGGAAATTTCCAGAGGTCTCTCTCTCTCTCTTTCTTACTTACACAGAAATAAGTTTTTAATTTTCTAAATCAAGGAAAACTACATGAGACTTTGCAGGAAATCCATCCATCCAGTTTAGACCTTTTAGGCTCGTTTTATGGTTTTGGTTGTGTACTTGGCTGACTGCTTCTTTCTATGCTGTTGGTATAAAGTATGTTTTCTCCTTATGTTTTTGTCCTAAATAAATAATTCAAGCAATATTCATTGTTCCATGTTATGACTCTAAGTCAAGAATGCTTCAGTGAAAACCAGTGCATTGCATTTCAGTGTAGAGCTGCACAATGTCATTTCGAACTAGATTTTCTAGTTAAAGTTGTTAATGCCTGAAGGTTGTCAGAGGGATGGGAGGTCATTCTGAATACTGTCACAGGTAGAAATTTCAAGTACTCTGTAAAATTAGAACTGCTCTACCATTTTTTCTTTCTTTCAGGCCAGCAGAAAAATGACATATTTTATGTGAGTTTTGCATTAAAGGAATATTCAGTATTCCATGAGTTTTCAGTTTATTCAGAGAGTTCTGAATAAACTGAAGAGTTATTTGCACCAATGTTGAGAGAGTGAACATTGGTGCAAATTCCAGATTCCTTGTCATTCTTAGAAAAATATTTTTTTTAATGATAAATAAAACAAATGAAAGCCCAAAGCATGAGGGTTCTTAGACTACTGTTCAAAGTGAAATTTGGAATTATTATTTCACAATATAGGCTATGCTAAAATGTTCTCTTCTTCAAAATTTTTGAATCAATAGTTTCATTTTGTCTAAAATCTAATTCTACTTTTAGGAAAAGTGTTGGAAAACCTTCATTTACCTTAAGAAGTAAAACTTTCAGAGTATTCTGCATATTAGAATAAAATGGCATTGAACTGAACTGTCTAAACCCCAACAATTGTCATATTGTAGTCCATCTTTCTTAAAAAACCCAAGCAGATGCATAAAGTATCAATTACCTCATCTCAATATTAAAGTTTATTTGGAGAAATAAAAATGCACCATTCTTATTTTAGATTTCTGAAATAGGGCAATGCTCTCAATCTTAGAAAATGAATCTCAGTCTCCCTACCCTGTAGTACTCACCAAGGATTTCTGCAGCTACTGTGGGAACACCTTATTTTAGCCATAACTCACATTATTCACATAGGAACACACAGGAACACTCACTTGTCCTGGTCAAAACATTTCCTTTCTGAACTATATCAACTGTGCTTAGACAGTCTTCTGTCAAATAATGTCTGTTATAATTTAATCACTGGCATTTTATTTTGGTATATCTCTTGATGCCACTTTTCTGCAATCTTAAGTACTTAATTTCTGCTATGGCTTCTCTTCAGCCTAAACTGTCAGAGAGACCATACACCCTAGCTCTGCCTGCACTGTCTATTAGCTTCAGTCAAAAAAGAGTTAGGCCAATGCTTGGTGACATTGAAAATCTCTTTCGAAGGGAATTTCGTTCCACCTGATACATTCAGCTTTGTGACAAAGGACCTGCTTCAAACACTGTATTTAGCCTTTCTCAGTTGTACATATGACCACTGAAACAAGAAGCATGAAACATTTATTATACCTTGACGTAGAGGAAGCATTTGACTCAACTGAATGGTCCTAATTTTTTTTTTTCTTACTTTAAAGGGTTCTGTTTTGGAGTGAATAAGATTAAATGGATAAAACTGCTGTGTATTTGAAAAGAATGTTTTGGATCAGCTATACTTTTTATAACAAAACTAGTTGCCCTGCTTTCCTTCAGCTGCTATAGTATCTGTCAGAACAGAAGATCCACATGGCCTCAGCTTGCTGCAGTCCAGAATCTCTGACCTTTCACAAATGCACCTGATTGGTGTGGAAAATGATATGTTAACTGATGTAGCATGCAAAACCTGCAAAATCCACTTAATGCCTTATTTCCTCCTAAATTAAACAGGTTTTGGAGGTAGGAGATATCAATAGCAATATTGTAGATTATACTACGTGAGGTTTCTTTGCAAAAACTGTCATTAGAGAGCAAATTCTGCTATTACCATTTTTTGTAATGTTCCTCCTAGTCTTTGTTTGCCTAAAAAGAGAGGGAGAGGAGAGAATTTTGTCTGATTTGGAGGAAGTGGTATAAAATATGGAGGATGAAAAGAAGTGATAAACATGAGGAGAAAAGGAAAAGCACGGAAGGATCAGCCATAAGAAAAAAGTATTGCTGTCATCTAAGATGGAAATGATACAGAAAGAAAGTGGTTTGTGCTAGCAAAGCTACAGGAGCAATTAGGAAAACTCAAATGTTTTGGAGGAAAAGGGAACCTACCAATCTCTTGGTAAAATCATGAAGAGTAAAATGTCTTTGAATGCTATTGAGAAGTACTTCGTATTTTAAAAAATTGTGGGCAAAAATTTTGGTGATTGCTATTGCAATTTGCTGCTTTAACACCATGTAAGGCCAGGGTAGAGGGCCATTAATCTTGTTCAAGGGAAAAAATTATTTTTCCTGCTGGCTATACGAGTCATTATTTTTTCTTTTTTACAGCATTAATGTACATTTTTTCTGAAGAGGTTGGAGCAACTTTTGCCATATAAGGATAAAACAAAGTTATATAAAAAAAACTCTTGAAAGAAAAAATCTCCTCATGAGTTAAAACTGCAATTTATTTAAAATTTAATGAAATGTTTTTTTAATGTATTTGTTGTATTTTGTCACAGCAGCAAGGGTATACATAATTTATATCTTGTTTATAAGCCTAACAAATGTGTTTTCCAGAGATAAGGGGTCTGTTTCTAATACCAGTTATTCTTTGCATAGTAGAACTTTCCTAAAAGGTTTATGAACATTACTTATGATTATTTGTTGATGCTGCTGCCTTTTTTTTAAAATTGTAACCCCTGCTTTGCGTTCCAGAAATTCTGATGCTTATTCACTTCACTTGATGATCAGCAAAGATCAGCTTTCCTTCAGATCAGCTTCCCTTCAGATGCTCAGTTCCCTGAGCATCCTGACCCTGGCCTGTAGATGTACAACTTTATTAAGTAAGAAACTCTTTATTATTGCCTTGGAAATGCTAAAATAAAGAAATGCTTTATTATTGCTTACAGAAATTAGATACTAAAACCCTGGGTACAAGGTAATTATCACTGAATTTACCCTGACATTTTTAGCTCCTGATACCTTTGGTTTGCAATCTAATCCCTAATATTGCAAATCCAAATGCCAGAAGGCTTTTATCAATTTGAACTTTGTAGTCTGTTTTAGCTATATTTTCTAAAGGGCTGATTTCTCCTTAAGCACTGCAGCAAAGTGCCATATTTTAAGAAAAACCAGAACTGAGATCTGAGCTCTTGAAAATACACATACTAGTGCTCATTCTCACAATTAAACAATCACAGATTAAATCTTAGCTCCTCTGAATTCAGCAGCAGGAACACTCATGGTTGCAAGAGAAGTTGGGATTTCCCTCAGTAGAATGGAAGCATTGTTAAAAACTCTGCTTGAACCTCACTCTCAGCCTCTTATATGAAGAAACAAGTTGCTGATTATTATGGTGTTATCATCCTTTTTTCTTTGGTTCTTCAGTCAGCAGAGAAATAACACTCATTGGTGGCAAAATAGGTTTTAGAATTATCACTCAGGGAGATGAATGCAGGACTTGTGTACTTCACTCCTAGATCTACTTCTGCTGCCAGCTGAACTGTCAGCTCTCACAGGCACAACGGTCTGCATTTCCCTTTGCAGTGTTTTCTTCACCTTGATAGATTATTAAGCATAGATTTTTCTTCCAAATGAGAGGCTGTATTGTGGTACATGGACAGGATTTGATTTACCACACTGCTGGGAGCTAAGCTGAAGTGACCCCAGCTTGCAAGACGTACTCTTGGCAGTCTGCAAAATGAAGTCTCTAAAGAACCAAGTGGCCTGGAGAACAAGATATGATGTCTGTGCTCTCTCTTATCTTTCAGGTTTCTGTGTACAGAGCTGGGTTAGCAATCTGCCTCCTAGTCCCAGATGATTATAAACAAGCCTCTGTGTATGCCTCCAGGTGATTTTTCCTTCCTATCAGAACAGATCTGATACCATTTTAACAAGTTATGTTTTGTGGCTGAGAGTGGGGTATTGGATTTAGACGCAAAAAGGAGAGAAAATTTGTTTTTCCTCTTCACACTGAGGACCTTTGTGATCTTGGGCAAATTAGTTCACCTCAATAATTTCTCCAGAATGCAGAAGGGGAATAATATTTCTTTATATAAATAACTGCTAGTTCTTAGGTTACCTCAGGTAGACCTGTGACAGAACATGTTCTGCCTGAAACACTGAGGTGTATAGGAGAAGTGACAGATCTTGGAGGCAGCACTAACAGGAGGTGCAGAGGTAGCAGTTCTTGTCCTTGCCACTGACTCTGCAAACAACCTTGAGAAGGTAGCACATTCGCTTTGTTTGGTAGTTTCCAGGAGCATTCCTCTCTCAAACAATGGTTTTCTGAGGTCAAATTAATTAACTTTTGTTAGGCGAATAGTCATCTACTTGAAATTGAAAGTAGTTTTCTCTTTCACAAAGCAGAGGTACTTCATTGGGGAATCTGGCCTGTGAAGGAAGGTGCAGTACAAGTGAGAAGCAGGGCAAGGGTTCTCTTATCATCAGCACTCTTTTACAGATTTATTCAAAGTATTCTAAAGTTCATTCAGGAGTTATAGGTTGAAATGAACTGCCCCAGTAAATATGAAGCTAACCTCTCTTTGTGAGAAACAGGGCTTTGTTTTTAAAGTAATCATGAGTTGAATAAACATCTGATTTACATCAGAGATCTGCAAAAATCTAGATAGTTTAAGAATGGAAACTATGGAAAATGGATATATTTATGGGAAATAAAGGCATATTTCCAATGGAAAGCAAATTAGAAAGCTGGAGAGGTTCTTCTTACAAGGACAAGTAGTGATAGGGCAAGAGGCAATGTCTTCAAGCTGAAAGAGTGTAGGTAAAGAGTAGATGCTTGGAAAAAATTATTTACAGACAATGTGGTGAGGCACTGGAACAGGTTTCCCAGAGAAGCTGTGGATGTGTCATCCCTGGCAGTATTCAAGGCCACGCTGGATGGGGATCTGAGAAATGTGGTCTACTGAAAATGTCCATGCCCATGGCAGGGGCTTGGAACTAGAGGATATTTCAGATCCCTTCCAACAGAACCAAATTTTTAACAAACAGAGATACAATGAAAATACAAGGAAATTAGGAGAACATATAAATAATGGATCTTATAGATTAACTAGAGCTAATATTAACTAGATGTGATCATATTTTTGAGTCATTACCATAGTTTGTAGTGTATTAGTTATTTCATATAAGAGAATAAAATCATGTTCAAACCTGTACATGTACAATGAAAATGTACATATTTTCGATTTTTTTGTAGACAGCAAGAATCAAAAAACAGCAGCAGAAATTTATTTTGTTTAAAATTTCAAATGACTTTAATCTATTCAGGCCACTGTTTCACAGCTTGATTTATCTGTCTCTGACACTCACTGGCTGTCAACTGTTTTGTTTTCTGCTGTTTTTCACATTATTGTAAAACTGAATTTTAGTTAATTACCCACCTATGGTCTTATTATTAGCATATATTATTAGAGTGCTAGGAAACCACCATACAAGTCGGCACAGGATCTGGTTGTCTGCCCTGTGGTATGCTAGTGGATGATGCAATATGAGAAGATCTGGATCCTGTGAGCTGTGTTTTCCATGTGTAATCCTTGTAGGATTCTCTAACTCAAAGCACAGGGCAGTTCTTAGATGAAGGCTGCCTCCAGGTCAGGGGCTGGATGGTGTATTGGCATCTGTATTTGTTTCATGCATTCATCCTCCATGAGCCAATGATCCGACTCCAGCTCCATCCCATGAGTGACAGACATCTGAATACGTGGTGGTGTATTTGCACTGTTTATGATGGGTACATTTGGACTTGAAAATGGATCTGGACAGCTGTTTAAATGGAGATTTAAACAGCTGTTGTCCTGTCAAAAATCTCATTGCTTGGGTGCTTGTGCTGCAGGAAAGTAGTGCAGGGAGGCTGTTTGCCAGCAGCAGGGGCCCTGTGCCAGCTTACCTGGGTCTCTGGGGGCTGCTCAGAGCTCGGTGTCTGCAGCCAGCCCTCCTTGCCCAGGCAGCCTGAGGACTCGTGGCTGCTGCACAGGGCTGTGTGCCTACTGCAGCTGTCTCCAGTTGGCCGTGTGACCCTGGCACACCCTCATTTTTGCCAGTTATCACTGCAAGAAACAAGTAGGTATCTGCCTACTCCCTTATTTAACCAAGGAGGATCCTCATATTCAAAAGCCGTCAATACCATAGCAACATTGAACAGAAACCCTTCAAGGCTGCAATGGTGCAATAAAAAAGAATAATTTACTCATTTATTTTCCCTGAAAGTTTATATCAAAAGTTCTGTGGCTGTAACAGTTTCTCAAATGACTCTTGATTTGGGAAGAGTAAATTACCAATGTTTAGCTCAAAGGGTTAAAAAACAATGGAGGATTTTAGAAATCCTGTTATTTTTTTTCCTAGTATTACAGTCACCAACATAAATCTTCTGTTCAGATTGCCTGTGCTTTCCCCTGGCTGCAGAAGGTTGCTTAGCAACCTGCTTGGTTTAGTCACATGATAAAAATACCAAGATGCCCAAAATTTTCACATTAAAATTATTTTTAAAAGGGTGATATGCTTTTCAAAATAAGTAAAGGTAAAAAGAAAAAGATTTATGTAACCTGAAAATTTGTTTTTACCCTGTTACTTGAGGTGTGAACATTCATCGAATCCTAAATTCCAAGCAATTAGTTTTGAATTTTTACAGGCCAATCTACTCCAGATTTCCAGTGCTCAGCAAAACACACCACAGTGTGTTGCACAACAGTGTGGTGCCTCTTGATAACAGGAAAAATATTGCATTCTCTGCAAAGGAGAATTAATGGCATTATGACATTTACTGAACACATAAAGTATTTAAAACACATCAGAAAATATATGTTACTTTGTAAAGGAGTTCAATTTTTAAATGTCAAACTCTTTAAAGCAGAGAGATTTTAGAAAGCCTGTTTGGATTCCTAATGCAATCACTATGGTTTTTTTAAACAGTAAATTTTCTTCGGAGAGTTGGTGCAGCCTCCAGCACAGAAATTTCAGCCAGTGTTATTACCTGTCAGTTGTAATCCCTCAGAATTTCAGCCACCAAGGGTCTAATAACATAAGTTTTGTCTTTTCAAACTCACATCAGATAAAAAATTCTTGAAGTTTATTCTTTTACTCACTATGTTAAATATTTGAGGCTTTTTACAGAAAGTTAAATTCACGTGGTTAGTAAGCACTCAATAAAAGAATTCTCATGTTAGCGTGGATACCCATATTTTAGGATAGAGACAGAGAAACAAAAAGACATTAATTTAAAATGGCTCTGACTCAAGCTTCCTTTGCTGAAAAAACCTAGATTTGAATGCAGATTTTGAGAAAGAAAATTATATTTACATTGAAAGAGGATTAAACACATAGTTTCAGACACCAGATTAATTTAAAGAATTAAAGAGCTATTGTTTGTACTGTATTTTGGCTAGGTCCAAGGCACATTGTGACTTCTTCCTGTTTCCAGGAAGATTCCTTTCCCATTAAATTTATCAGTACAATAAAAAATCCTCTAAGGGCTATATTGATTGGCTGTTCCAGCTATATGAACTTTGAAAATGCAAATTCACGTTGCTAGTCAGGTGGTTCCACTACCTTGTCCAATTTCATCATTAATGTAGAGTCGTTCTCATATTCTCTTCTGTTCCCTAACCCTGCTCACTGAGCTGTTGATCACCAGTTTGACTTGTGCTAGTACCAGTTCCGTTGGAGCAGGGTGCAACGACTTCCTTCTTTTGCCTGATGGCAATATAATTCCTTCCCTTACCTTCATTTCTCTCTGTTAATCAGGTGGTTCCCTTTTTCCTTGTTTCTACCAGCTTTCCCTTGGAACATGAATACATCTTCCTGGCTGGTGAAAGGATATTAACTGCTGTCTAAAGCAATGAGTTGCACCTGCCTGCTGAGTCTATTCTACATTTCCAGACATAGATATATTATCCTAATACATATATTCTCTTAATGGGATATTGCAGCATCAGAATTTCCCTTTGCATATATCTGCAAATTTATGTTTTTTAAAATATAACATCAAATGTTTGTTTTGCAAAAAATCCAGTCTCTGAAACCTGTGAGAGGCAACTCTGATAAACAGAAAGGTGAAGTGAAACCTGAAAACCTAGTTTTAAAAACATATCCATTTATTCATTATCAGAGGCAAAGGAGACTAGACACTTTTGCTTTTTATGGTGAAGAACAACAGTCCTCTTAGATGAGTAAGAGTCAAAATAATTGTCAGAAAAAAGTACTGTTGAAAGACACCTAAATTGCTCTGCAGGATCAAATATGATGATATCTGAAAAGAGAAAGTGCCTTGGCTTCCCATTTATTTCTCATACTTTAAATAGGCAAGGTATGGAATGGTTTTTAGATGATTATCCATGATTTAGGAACTGAGGAAAATATATATTTCCTATAGGTTTTATGCCACCTGAGAGTCACCTTTATCTTCCGCATAAACATTCAGGAGAACTGAATGAAACTAAAAGGGCAGGACTTGTTTGTTGTCTCACAATCCGATGAAGGCATAACTGTGAGGAAACCATGTTAGAGCAGACTCAGCTTTTCAATTTATGAAGTTAAATAAAGCTTTGTAAGAGCAGTGTGGAGATTCATAACTCTCCATTGAGGGTACTGTAGGGGGCTGAAGGGGAGGGAAGGAAGAGAATATACATCACTGACATACTTCATCACTTCACATACAGACATCACATTCAATTAAGTATAGAGCTCTCTGTCAACAAACTTGACACATACATCTAGGGAATGTCACCAACCCCCCCCAAATCAATATTCAAGTTATGACAGACTGACAGCTTACCAGCTGAATGAGTCTCCTGATTTTACCTATTACTGCTTCAGAACCCTGCAAAGTCCTTGAAACACGAACAAACAAAATTAACTAAGGGATATGACTGGGTAGAAACCCAGAGTCAACAATACACACAGAGTTTGAGAAAATTATTAATGAAATTCAGGTTATCAAGGAACTAAAATACAATGCTGTTAAGGAATCTGAAAATACAATTTCTCAATATTCTAGGAAGCTAAAATTGAATTTTTATGTAATATATCTGAATGAATACAACATTTGTTCTAGAAATAAATCACTATGGACCTAGGGAAGAGTTTACCAGTGCTGCAATATTATTACCATTTTTCTTTTTTTTGATATATAAGCAGACCTGGCAGAAAAGACCATTGAGGGAGCTAGTTTGAAAATGGCTTTATAGTGGCCATTATATGTATGAGATGAAGGCTAAACATGCTACCTGTGAAACATTACTTTTATAAGTGTAGCTCAATAGATGTACAATATACCAACGTAGCTATAAAAGGAGGAGAATATTGGTTCTGTCACAATTTTATATTTTAGGGAACGACAGCCTTATTATGCTCAGGACTCACAATATGTGAATAGGATAATAGAAGGATAGTGGACTTATTTATGTTAAATAGAACAAACTGACCTCTTAAAATTGAAATTTTTTTGTGAAGATAAAGTCCAGAATGAGTTTGTCCTTATGGATTCTTATTCTGGCAATTTGATCTTCAAAATACACATCAGTAAATAGAAGTTATTTGCAGGGATTTTAGATGAGTTTTGGTATTGAAGTACAGTTTTGAAGAGTTTATGGGAGGTACAAAAAACAGCACAAAAGACCCTTATGCAGTAACACATAAAGGTCTGATACACCTGCTTGTCATCTTACACTACAAATCATAGAATCATAGAAAGGTTTGGGTTGGAAGGCACCTTAAATATCATCTTGTTGCGACCCACCGTGGCCATGGACAGGGACACTAGCTACTAGATCAGGTTGCTCAGAGTCCCATCCAACATGGTCTTGAACACTTACAGGAATGGTGCAATCTGTTCCAGTTCCTCACCACCCTCTGTGTATATAACTTCCTGCTAACATCTAATCTATTATTTTATATTTAGTTTAAAACCATTCTTTCTCATCTATCACTGCTATGTCTGTGTAAAAGGTCCCTCCCTCCTTTTTATAAGGAGGCCACACTGGAAGGCCACAGTGTGATCTCCCTGGAACTTTCCCTTCTCCAGGTTGAACTACCTCAGGTTTCTCAGCCTGTCTCCATTAGAGAGGTGCTCCCTCCCCCTGACCACCTTTGTGACCCTCCTCTGGGCTTGCTCCAGCAGGTCTGTCTTTCTCATTCTGAGGGCCCCAGATCTGGATGCAATATCCCATCTAAGAAATAATCCCTTTTTTATCTGGAATTATGAACTCACTTGTTCCTCTCCTTTCTGCTTTCTTTCTCTGTTCTGCTGGGGGTAAGACTGGGGGAAGTGGACAGTGAAGGGGGAGGGGTGTATTTGCTCACTAGTCAAGGCTAATCCACCACAATCATCTCATTCTTCCCCTTTTATACTACCTGCAAACTTGTTGAGGGTATACATTATCCTGTTGTCCAGGTCATTATGAAAGAAGTTGAACCTTTATTGGCCTCAGTATCAGCCCCTGGGGTACACAGCTACTAGTTTTCCTGAGCTGGATTTTGTGTCACTGGTTAAAATCCATTTGGCTTAGCCATTCAGCCCAAGTGTCAATCACTCCACTGTGCACTCATATAACCTGTGCTTCATCACCTTGTCCAAGAGAATGTTATGTAAGACTGTGTTAAAAGCCCTTGTAAAGTCAAAGTAAATGCTATCCACCACTCTACTTTCATTCACAAAGTCTTAGCCAAGCATGATTTGCCTTCATAATTCTAAGAAGACTACTCCCAATCACTTTGTCCTGCCTGTGTTTGTGATGTGTTAAGATTTA
Source organism: Cisticola juncidis (assembly GCA_013400215.1). Taxonomy (NCBI): domain Eukaryota; kingdom Metazoa; phylum Chordata; class Aves; order Passeriformes; family Cisticolidae; genus Cisticola; species Cisticola juncidis. The sequence continues at coordinate 203,959 of VXBR01003442.1, read as the reverse complement.
GCTTTCATATTTTCAGATTATGTTCTGCCTAGGGATGTAGTTCTGAGTATCATATTAAGTGCCAGTCAGCTCTCTTCATTGAGCAGGTAGATGAAACAAATCCTTTTCCTGCTGAGGACCAAGGACAACTTTCAGGTCCAAAAGCATAATCAACAGTGGACTGAAGGGAGAAACAAGAATGATGAGACCTCACAACCTGAAGCTCTAATTAGACAAACCAATAACTGTAATGTAATTACACCCCAATATGCAAATAGACCCAAACTTATAAAAATGTAAGATCTTGTGACCAGTCAGCCATTTTGTCACCATTCTTAGTCCACCTTGGGTGTAGCCTTGGTCAGGCTCCTGTCTTGCCCAGGAGTTGCCTTGCTTGTGTATCCTGGAGGTCTTTCAACAAATACCTGCTTTACTCTCTAGCTCTGTCCAGTCTCTGTTTCAGGTCAGCTTTCCCAAAGCATCATTTGGAAATGCTGCTCAGAAGGATGATGTCTGTCATCTTCTCAGCTAGAAAGGTGAGGCTGACCAGTCTGTAGTTCTCCAGTTCTTCCTCCTTGCCATTCTTAAAAATAGAATTGGCATTTCCTCTCTTTGAGATCCTCCCCAGTCATAACTGTTCAGAAACAATCAGAGTGACTCTACAGTGTAATCAGCCAGCTCCCTCAGCACCCTGTGAACAGATCCTGTGAACATATTTATGTATTCAGCTTGGTTTTATCCTAGTTTCCTTTCTGGAGAAATAAAAGACTTTATAAAAATGACAGTATTTCAGGAGAGACTTTAAGACTAGGCTAATAATGTCTCTATGAAAGTGGTTGTTAATGATTGGATAAGTGAAGGAAAAATCCTTCAAAATATGTTCACAATCTTCTGCAAGTAACATGCTGCTTAAAGATCTAACTTTTAAAGGTCTCTCCCATATGTTCTGTACATGAAGGAAATATGATGTCAAGTTCTAGAGTTAATGAACTAAGCTCAGCCATCCAGACAGAATTTCGAATGGAAGGAGGAAGGTAATCAGAGATTATAATATTTGCTTTCTGGTTAGATATTTCCTTTAAACCCATTAGAAATTACAAAAACCTAGAGAATATACAAAAGTGCAAAGAGCACAAAAAAAATAAAGAGAAATGAAGTGACAATTTCTTGATATACTGGCATTTGGTTATCAAGAGGTAATTGTTTCAAACATTGTTTTTCAATAATATAGCACATGGAATAATTCATTATTTTATAGTACCTTAAAAAGCTTCATTATTTGCATTTAATCCTTGTAATTTCTTGTATCTGCCATAAACTGGCTAATCTTTATTTTTCACCTTTTTTTTTGTGTACTAAGTAGAATTTTGCTGTTGCTTGCTGCTGCATTGTTGAACTGAGATTTCAGCCTTTCATTAATGCATCTCATAGCCTTTGTTGTTTACCTTGACTCGTGATGAAGATCCAAATGCCTCTATGTATATACAAGATGATATATAGAAAATACCTGTATTTGTTTCCTAATGCAGAATTTAATGACAAAACAGCACAAAGAAACATTTACTTCCCATACCTGTTAATAAACTGACATTTGTTATATATGCCACCTACAGTGGAATAAAATGTATGTTTGATTAACTCCAGGTAAGTCTTTGAAAGAAAATATTTTTCTGTACTCTTTTTGGATTCTGCTAATTTAGCAGCCAGAAGGAGTTTTATGGTCTGAAAAGATGTAAGCATATTTACTAAAGAGACTCCAGGAACACAAATTTACAAGCATTTTGTAATCACTTAAGCTTCGAAAGAACAAAATGTACTCTAGAAAATACAGCTCTTAAAAGTTCACTGAACACAGCTCCTTCAAATTTTCAGAAAGACTGCTCTTTCCATATAATATTCAAACGAATACAATAAGTCAGATTTTTTGAGTGCTATTTTAAATTGAAAGCAAAGAGGAAATCTTCTTATCATGAAGTTAAAGACAGGTACTTGAAATAACTTTTCAAGGTTGAACAGCAAGTGAATTGCTAATGGGGCACACAGTCCAGATTTTTTTGCTGTGCAGCCTTGTATATCATCTAATAAATCACAGTAAACCTTTTCACAAAGCTGAGCTCATTAGTTTGGAATTATTGTTGCTGTACCTTTTCCCTAACAAAACACACTTCTCTTTTGGGTCAAGATATGAATGTTGACACTGTGCTGAAGGTTTGTTTCAGGCCACTTGATCAAGATGAAAAATCAGATGAAGTCTTTAAACAACTCAGAAATTGTTTGCTCTTGGGGAATGCGCGTGGAGGAATGGGGGGCACGGGGGACACCTGCTCATCTTGATGTCTTATGGGAGGGCAACAGAGCAAGATGTAAGGAATGCAGAAGATTGCTGGTGAGTGTCAGGTTCTCAACATAGGTACTGCATAGTCTAAGGGGCAATGAACAGATTGATCTGCTATTCACAGACAGGGAAGAAAGGATAAGAGAGAGAATAAATAATACAAACATTGGCTATAGTAATCATGAAATCGTGGAGTTAAAAATCCTGAGGTGAATGAAGAAACAAGTAGCAGAGAACTGACCCTGATATTTAGAAGACCAACTTTCAGATTACTCATGGAACCACCTTCTGCTTCTCTTCCCATAGAACTGCCTCTGTGCCATGAGTGGTAGCTGGAATGACATACCATGTGATTCATAGCAGGAGTAAGGCTGGAATACTAATACCACAGACTAGCACACCGTGGAATCTGAGGCTGCATAGGATCCCTTAGCATCTGCTTCTTCTACTACTATATTTAGGTTAATCTCATTTGATGTTTTGTCTGATGAAATGTAAATTGTCTGTATTTATTTATTCTGGGGACTTCTGCAGACACTTCAAGGCACAGTTCATTTGACTAATACAGGCTGGAGACTTTATGCCCTAAATGTGCCTAGTCTCATCAATGCCTAAAGGAAGGCTAATAATAATAAGCTTAGAATACAGACACCTAACATTAGATGGGATAAATCCCATCATTTTGACATAAAATTAGGCTTGGCTTGGGAAAATTCTTTTAAAGTCTCTTCTTGCTACTGTTTTTACACTTAAAGATTAGATCCTCCAACATAGTGTTAATAAATACTGTATTTAAATGATGATGATAGTTTCTAGAAATCCAAACTCTCAGTGTGTCCTGAGGCTGCTCTATTGTAATGGTGCATGTTGTGCCTGGTATTTGCTGTAATCCCATGTCAGTCATACTTGATAAGGAATATGTTCCTTCCCATACCAAAGCATCCTTGTAGGAAGGGGTGACACATCATTTCCTACCACACAGATGGAAAAAAGAGATACGGTAGGAAAGTAATATGAGCTCTGTCATGGAGTGAGGAGTTTGCCAAGTCCGAATTAATCTTAATTAAACCTCGAAGTAGAAGCAAATACCAACATACTTATATCACATGTGTCTTGTATTCTGCTGTGTCTCCAATTAGAACTTGCAGAAGGAAGCTACAGGCTGTTGAGAAACTTCACAGAACACATCTGGAATATCTGATTGTTGTTTTTAGCTTTTTTTTTTTAATGGAGACTTCTGTCAGACTTTTAAAATCCTTATGTTGAAGCAAAACAATCCTATTCTTCTATGTGTACCCACATGAAGATGAGCATAGTCAAAACCAGGAGTGACTTTTACCTATCCTGTAGTTGTCAATTTGCATGAAAGCAGTGGTTGTATGGATGTGTTGACACACACACTGATCCACTTATTAACATTCAGAACACATCTGCACAATGCTTGAGTTATTTTTTTCTTTCTAATGCTGCACCTGTGCATACATTATTTTATTTTTCACCAGTGGGTTTTTGGCATTAGCAAAGTAATGGAAATGTTGCCTTTGTCATATAAAAATGAGTGGACACTGTATATTTTGTCAAAGCCAGAAAATACTGGCCTTGTGGTAAAAGACAAGAAAAAAAAAAGTACAAAATGGGGAAACAGTACGTTCAAACTCATTGGAACTCACTGTTATGTACTTCAAAGGCTTTCAGAATAGTAAAAGAAATGAACAGAGCTATGTTCAGGAGACTCAGAATAAAAACAGCTAATGTACTTATCACCTCTCAATATATCCCCAGAGGCAGTACTCTATAATTTTTTTGCCAATACTTTGTTTATTTCAAGGTTTTTTTAAATTTATCTTTTTTCTCTCAAATATAAATATTTGTAAACAAATATCGCTGAATAGTGAATAGGTCCCAAAGCAATGAGTTTTCAGTGCTTGCTCTTTCATAATATGTTGTTTAACTAGAGAAGCCTAAACTCATTTTCCTGCTGTGAACAAATATTTCTTCTCATATCGCTGGATTTTTGGCAGTGATCTTATAAAACATCAGACAGAGGTCAAATGCAGAAATGATGAAAGAAGCTCTTCGACTGTCTTTAATGGTCTGGCTTAAAAGCAGTAGCCTCATATTCTTTGCCAGTTCCTAAACATGTAAGTTAGAACAAATGGCACTCCCTTGAATTTGACTTCAATTTCTGCAAATGCCTCATTTACATGAAGATCTAGCTATGAGGGTTATTGCAACATTTACTGTTTTTTTCACCTCTTCAGTACTGTGACTTAACCATTTAAATTTGATGCTAAAAGAAATTTGTCCTTCCATATAAATGAGGACAGTAACTTCAGTAAAAAGTGAGAGTTTGTATAAAGAGGCAGAATGTAAGATCTTGTTACTTCAAAAAACCAGAGAGTAGTTGATGCACTTGAGTCATATATGGTAATAAACTATGCACAGGGTGTGCAAAACTTCAGATAATATACAAGTAATATATATAGAAGTGGGAAATATATGGGTAGTTAAAAAAGTTTAAAGAGTCTGACTCATTTGGAAGCAATCAAAAAACTCTTCATGGCTGCAACATCAAAAGTAAAAAATCATGTAATTTATTTAATACAACATTAAATTAAAATCCCAGGTAGAGAAGAAAGTGGCAGTTTCAATGCATTAAGTATATTTTTCCCCCAAAAAATAAGAGGTTCCACTTCAGTTGCTAATAATTTCATTTGTATTTGCTTTACTGGTCTTGGACAGTAACTTGACAGAACTGAGCACAGCCACTGACCTAGATGGTTTGCTACATACAGTTTTATTAGCTTATATTTGCCAGTGAAACTGTTCAGTTGCAGAGGTTTTCATTATCTGCAAGGAAAGGCCACAGTTGGGATGCTGGGTGCCTGCTTGGGTGGTAGGATGAAGTTATGGTCGTGGACTACAGTGAGGCTGCTGGTATTGGCTTGGTGATGAAACATTGCTGGTGAAAGCAGGGTGAGAATTTCACTACATAATCAGGTGAAATTATGTAATATAACAGGGATTTTTTTGAGACTTGAAGAATTTGTGACTAAGATTCCTGACAATTCCAACTGTTAGAAAATATTAGCTATGAACGACTGCTACCATTACTGGTGAAAGTAATACAAGAAAGGCTGCTTAGCTGGGATAAATGGTATTAAGGAATAAAAAACTGGGCAAAGGCAATTTGGCCGTTTATGTCCCATATGAACAGTCAAGATGAAGTATACCTTCATCAGGTTGAAAGAATTTTTATGGTAAACTACCAAACTAAATTTTATAGCTTGGAGAGAAAGACATGCCATTTGTATGTTCTACTTTTTGCTGATTTTCTTTTAAAATTTTCTTGCTTGCTATAGAAAATGTGTACCCTCAAAATTATTTCCTTTCTCCTTCCAAGTAATTTGTGACACTATCAAAAGAAGGTTCTTGATTTGTATCACATCTTTACAATGTACTTTTTCTAGCAGTGATCTTGGGGGTAATTCAGCCCAAGTAGGTAGGAAGAGGGATTCTGTGAGTATGTGGAGACCTAGTCTTACAAGGCTGTTTTTAAGATGAAAGCAGTCAAGGATATTCTGTCTCTGGCAAGGTCATGCAATGGCATTGAATCTCTTTTCTGTGATAAGGGAAGATATTTACTGAGTATTAGAAGTGCATGAAGGGTAGGGGGATAGTTTGACAGACACTTACAGGCTGCCTGCAAACACCTGCAATAGCTGGATGATACATCTAGAGAGTGTCTATTGAGAAACTAAGCTGTCAGCAGTGGCCATGTCCCCAGTGTCAAAACATTGAGCAAGAATTCTTTGATCCTGGCATGAATTTTAAGTTTTGATGTTAACAGAAAAAGCATAACACCAGAAATAAGTTTAACTTAGGCAGAGTAAAGGCTTATTAAACATTGTTTATTTTTAAAATCACCGTTATACTGGATTTATAAAAGTGCAGAAGAATATTGCTCTTGCTCTGCAGAGGTTTCAGCACTCTGACACTATAGAAGAGTTCTGATAAGTGCCTTTTATCTCTACAGGATATATTAAAAGAGTAGAAAGGGAAGGGGGATGTCATGACTTCTGTCATGCCTCTGCTGACATGATCATGTTGTAAAGCTGCTGATTATGAGATTACTGAGTGACCTTTGATTATTATTTTCTCCTTAAGGCAGGACAGGAATTTGGCTACCATTTGGTTTCATTCCTATTCTGTCAGCTGTGACATATTCAAGGCATTAATACAAAAAATGGAACTGTTTTTCTCAGATATTTTTAAGATATTTTTACTGTTTGGTTGCTGTCTATAGCTGAAGCAAAGAGGAATTGCTCCTCACTGTAACAAGGGATAGTCTGAACTGGGTCAGTCTGAATGCTGCAGGGCTACACAGGCTACTGAGCAGAGTAAAACACTGCTAAATCTGCGTGGGAAGGACAGAATAAATGGGTTATGTGTTTTTTCATGTATAAGCTGCAAGTGTGTTCATTAGCCTAAATATAAACAATGATATCATAGTAAAGTCTCTTTACACCAAGTTTCTATGTAGCCTAGTGACATATCTGTGTATCTTTATGTAACTGTTTTGAAATTTATTTAAAAGAGGAAGACAAAAGCAAACCTGGTAGAATATTTGTATTTGTAAAATGATCAAATTGCAATGATACTAGCTCATATGAAACATCAAAAATAAAATGCTTTGAGTCTCCTACAGAATGTGTGAATAGAGAGGTAAGTGCCTAAGACTGTGTTTTAACCAGAGAGTCTTGATGAGGTAGAAAAAAAAAGTGAAGTATGCTGTCTAATGGTGTCCAATAGAAAATACTGAGATAACAGCTGGGTCTGCCTTCTCCAATGTTTAGACATTTTGCAAAGTCAGGATTGACTCCATGACTTTTCCTCAGCAAGCCAACAAACAAAATTCCAAAACCCAGTCAGGAAATCACTCTTTTGAGTTTATTGTTAATACTTTGCTAACTTTGCAAGGAACGGGACTGGATGTCTAGAATCTGTTTGTGCATTTCAATACAAGTCCTTTATAGTTTGGTTGACTTTATCTTCCAAGAAACTGCTGTAGGCATTCAGTTATGCTTCTTCTCAATCTCATATCTGTCAATTAATTCAGAATTCTTTTATGTGTAGTAGAAGAGATTGAAACTGCGTTTTCCTTCCTTTCCAGGAGCAGCATATTTCTTTCTTGCTAAGACGTGTAAGTGGGGTTTGGGGTTTGATCTTCCTTGTGAAAGCAGATAGAGCTGTGTCTACCATAACATACATGAGTCTAAAAAACATAGGACTATGGAAGAAGGCCCATAAACCATACTGTCAGACTGCTTTCAGAGAGAATTACAGTTTCTTATCAACTTTTAGGAATTTCTTTTCGAGGTATCAGGAACTGGCAGTTACTCTTTGAGAACCTTTGCTGGATTATTTTCCTTAGGATTCAGATGGAAAATTGTTTAATTTCAGGATGCCAGTGTTTTGTTCTACCAACAATGAAATGTTTCTACATATATATATACATATACATGTGTATATATATATATATATATATATATATATATATATATATACAGTTTCAGGTATCAGATCAGCTTCAAGATAAAGGCTGAGCAGTAAATTCTGTTAAGCTGCAGCTCAGTTAGGTGTCAGTAAGTGAGAAATGGGTCATGATTTTGAAATCTTTTGTCAGGGTCACAATCACTATTATTTTTCTGACTAACAGAGTATATCAATATCAAAATATTACCCACTAGCTTTTTATTCACAATTTCATTTCCTTCAAGATATCTCCATTTTGGGGAGTTTGTTCCTTTTGGCAACCTTAATGTTAGTTCAGGTAAAAAAAGTTAAAGTAATTTAAAAAAATTATTTTTCTTTAATGCTTATCTAATAATAATGAGATGGTGAATCCAGAAAAGTGTTGACCTTGATGGCATTGAATATAAAGGGTCAGGTCTTCCATGTGAGCCTGAGGTCTTCCTACTGAGCCTGCTGTACATATTGCCCAAGGCTGAAGTTGGTCTTCTGAATTTTGTATTTAGAGCTGTGGGCTCCACTTAAAGGATGTGGCATACCATTAAGAAAGTATTTTAGATTATTGTCTTATTTCTGCGTAGTTTTGGAAGACTCTGATAGGCATAAGGTTGTGTGTAGTAGCTATCATGTATTTAAATAATTAATATGGCTTGACTAATTAATAGTCTTCAGAAGCTATTGCTAAACCAAAGGGGATCAAAGTGCCACACACACTCCATAATAATAAAAAAGCAATGAAGTGTATTGTCACGATTAAACTTTATCTTGGACTTACTTTAGGAAATACAAGTTAGATTAGGGTTCCTTTTGGTTGCAAAGCAGTATTTTTGAGGCTGTTTTTCAGACAAAGCACAGGTTAAGTAAGAGGGAGGGTATCTCATTGGTAGAAATCACCCGGGGCCAGTTTTGATCCTGGGGTCAGTAAGGTATTGGCTAAAAGTGCATTAAAAAGTGGCATTATTTTCTGAAGCTAAAATATCTCCTTTTTCTATGTTTCTTTTGAGTCTTGGAGATCCTCCATTAACTTAAACTTTCAAAGTAATTTATTCTTCTGTGTAACAACAACTACAACCATTTCATCAATGTTGCCTTCTGTAATCGAAACAGTGTGAGAAGTGTGCCAAATCCCTGAAAAAAAAAAAAAAAGGAATTGGATGGAGGGTTGGGAGTGAGGACTGGAGAGGAACAAACAAACCTACCAGATTTTCCATTTGGAGATTTTTTCAGTAAGTTATACATTGCTCCCGTTTCCCATATTAAGCCACTTTATATTTTTCTACATGTTGATCTGGATCTCTCATAACAGAAGATTAGAAATCTGTAGGGAGTTTGAACTTACTCTTTTACAGTTGTATCTCTAGCAAAGTGTGTTTATCTCTAATCACTACCATACCTTAATTAATCTTTGATACTTGAAATATTGGCAGGTCCAAGACTGCAATGGATTTTTTATGTAAATATGCTGCCTTCTTCACAGAAGCCTGTGAATTAAAAAGCAATAGATCAGATTCCAAGCAGGAAGCTACCATGAGTAATCTGCTATCAAGATTGATTAAAATTGCCATTTAGTCTGAAATGCCTTATTCTATGTTAATATAGTCTGAATTCTTAAAAGAATGTTGCCGTGGTTTGAAGGGGAAGTGAGGTTTTTTTAGGAAGTTGTGGTCAAACCAATCAGTCCTTAGGTTTGATGGTTGGCACCTTTGTTGGCCACTAAGAGCTTGGACACGCCTCTGAGGACACGAGGGGTTAAAAGCAGAATTTCCCAGCAGGACCCTCTCTTTTCCTGGCTCCGCTTTCGGAGAGGAGCATCCTTCTTCTCCTCTCCCCTGCCCAGGCAGGATTTCCCAGCAGGACCCTCTCTTTTCCTGGCTCCGCTTTCGGAGAGGAGCATCCTTCTTCTCCTCTCCCCTGCCCAGGCAGGATTTCCCAGTGGGACCCTCTCTTTTCCTGGCTCCGCTTTCGGAGAGGAGCGTCCTTCTTCTCCTCTCCCCTGCCCAGGCCTGGCTAGGCTGGCTGGGGNCTGTGTTTGGGTGGATGCTTTTTGGCTCAAAACCAAAGACTTTGTGGTCTGTTCTTGGAACCCTCAACCCCAGGGGTAAATGGGGGGGACTGCTGTCCCAATGTGAGAAGATGGCTGGTTTTTGGTACTTGGCCAAACATCCTTAAAGAGCCCTATTGCAGTTTTGGTCCATGGACGGCGGTGAGAGCACTGGACATGGAAAGGAGGGTGTCACCCTGGCAGACTCCTCCGGGCAGTGCCATGGGTGACGTGGGACAACGGGATGGTGGACCTGTGTTTCCTGTGGGGGGTCTGTGGTGTGAGAGAGACTCCTCTCGTCCTGGATGGAATGAGGATTGTTTGTTTTTAAGGGGTGATGATTTGGATTAGGAACCCAGGGTTGTTGAGGGATTGAGCAAGTGGATGCGGGTAATGTGCTGGTGTCAACTGTGTGAGCATGTATGGAATGGAAATTGGGGGGAGAAGCAGTGTTCTGGGAGGTTTTCTTTTCTGCTTTTGGGTGGTTGGGTTTTTCTTTTCTATTGTCCATTGTCATGTAGTTTAATAAAGTGTCTTTCTCTCTCAAGTACTAGTCCTGCTCTGCTCTGTTCTTGACCACATCTCACAGTAGTTCATTGGGTAAAATATACACTCATGGGTGCATTGGCATTTTGTCCAGTGTCAACCCATGACAAATATGAATTTTAACTGAGTGTAATTGTTTATCTTCAGGTGAATTAAGCCAGTCTAGAAAAAGAAATGTTTATAGTATTCTTATTTTCTTATTAGATGCAAGCAGAAAAAAATGCTAGAAGACATTTTATAATTAAAAAAAAAAAAACCTTTACAGTTTTATCAGATATTAAGAGAACACTGCTAAGTTTTTCAACTATTTGGGATCCCATTATTAGGGCTTTCAATAAGGAATCAGTAATTAAAGGCTCATATAATTCTATCTTGAGTATACAACAATTGAACCATAAAACCTTGAGAATCTTCCATGACTGTCTCTTATGTAAGGCATAACACCATTATTAGTAATTATAGGTCTTTAATATTCTATGTATTGTAGAGTAAGTTCAGTGCAGTTAGCAACTGTGGTACTGAAAAACAATATTTACGAATCCTTGGCAACTTTTTTTCCTTTCTGATGGTCACATGACAGCATCGACATATACCATCTGAAGCAAAGAAGTTGCTAATTTTTCTAGTAGCTGGTCTCCTCCACATTTACTCATTGAAAGCACGAGTACAGCAGATGGTACTTGTGAATTGCTTGTAGGCATTGTTTAGTTGCTTAAGTTTTTCCAACAGAGCCACAGAATAATCTGAGATTTCTGTTATGTATTTGTGCTTCTTCTGCAACATTATTACAGGAATTTAAAATCAAAATTGCATGCAAATAATGTGTTTAAATGAAGATATAAAACCAAAAGTCATGTGTACAATATTTCAGACAAATTCCATGCAAATTATTCTATATTTGTATGTGTCTCTATTATTTTTCTTTTTTATGTGTTTGATTGTTTGTTTTACTTTGGAACATGGTAAGTTAAGTATTTAAGTGGTGTATAGGGCAGAGAATTTATTTATTATATAATGTGCTGCATAGCCACTCAGAATTGCTATGCACACAAAATGTGACTAATGTTATCTCTTCTTTGACTCACATTCTGCTTAAAAGCTTGTTTTTTTAAAGTTTAAAACATAGGTTTTAAAGTGAAGTATGCAACTTTCCTGGCTGAACTATCTCTGAAACCCTTCAGACCACATGATTTTTTCATTTAGGAAAATAAGCCAATAAATGATCCTGATTTGCAGAAACTCTGCAGAAATACGTAGTATGATAGATTTTAGTTGCACAATGGGCAACAAATGGTAATCATACATGCTGGCAATATAGTCTCACAATTACCTTGAATTTATATAACAATTTATTTCCAAATTGTTTACTTTTATATAGTGACAAAAGGAAGGAATTAAGCTTTATGGGTTCATATTAGGAATCCTTTACTGTCTCTTTCCATCTCTCTTCTAGAAGAAAATAACCTCCTCACTTCCAACATGCCACCTTCCTTACTTTGAAAAGATGTTTTAGATCAACAGCTGCACTCACCACAGAAGTTAAAACATTCTGCACACTAGCAACTGACTGGACCTGGGAAATGGTAATCTTTTCTAGGAGAGTATTTAAATTTCCCTAAAGAACAGAGAACTGTCTCATCCATGAGAAGAGGCTCCCTGAGGTTCTGGCTGAGGTATGAGTTCAAATGCTTTAACAAGGCTTTTATGCCTCCATCTGTTCAAAGGAGGTTACCTTTTCCACTGTTTCTTGTTACAAAGCCTGATGGATTTTAGGCTATATATATATTTTATTTTTTCAGATAAGTATTAAAGCAAAGATCTCATTCACCTATATGCATACAAATGACTTCAATGATCCTTCAAAGCTAAACAACAAACAAAACACAACAAAAACCCTAAATCCTTAAACCAAAACCTAACACCTTTTGGAAATGCATTTTCCTTCCTGTCTTCACTTGCTTTTCCTCTCAAATGCTCCCTTTTAACCATGACTGCTTTTTCCATTTGCTCTGTCCTTCAACCTCAGGTGGCTGGAAAAGTCCTTTTAATGTTGTCCTTGACGATTTCTTTTTTCTACCAATCCCAGGCTGCTTCTTGACTGACCCAAGAACTCTTCTCATCATACATCTCTGTAACTACAGTTCCTCTTTATTGATTCCAGGATGTTGCTTTCATTATACCCTTTCTAATACAACTGTTCAAGTAAGATCTATCCTGTGATTCCAGTGTCATGCTTTTTTGCACATCCTTGCTAAATCTTGACACAAACTGCTTCTAGAGTCTCTCTATTTAGTGGAAGTTTTGAGGGATGACTTGAGGAAGAACAGTTATTAAATGAAAATTAAAAGCTACTTCTCCTTGCCATATAAGGCATTGATTTACTGGGACACTGGGAGACTTGAGAAAATCAGAACTATTGGCAACATGAAAGAGTGAGTGTCTGGAAGGAGTGACTGGGGACAGAAAGTGGAACAAATGGGACTGTAATACTCCAAGAGGAGTTTGTTAAAACATGTAATGGTCTTTCTGAAAAAACCTTTTGCTTGTGCCCAGAAGCGTAAACTGTGGACCCAAGAACATGAAAGGAAAAATGGGGTTGGATTTACTGTTGCTAATTCCATCCCAAGGTGTCATCTCCCTTTAGTTATATGGATTTACACGGAAAATAAAATTTCCTGCTTCTTTAGGCCTCAATTCAGCAAAACACTTGAGCATGTCCCTAAATCCCAAAGAATTGCAGTTGTAATCAATAGGTCTTAGATATGTTTAAGGATATAAGTTGAGGATATAGTTAAGTATTTCAGAATAGGCATGGGATTGGGAGGGGCAGGAGCACACCACCCTGTCCCCTCTCTCCTTTGTGTGGTCTTCTTCAGAGCAGTGGGTCTGTGAGAGGAAGCCTCTGCTCGGGTCTGGCATGGCACCCACAGAGACTTCCCAAGACTGAGTGCCCCAGGTGCTCCCTGGCTGAGCAACTGTTTTGTGCTGGATATTTGTTCCTGATCTCTCAGCCCATTGCACGGATTGAAACTCCTCTTTGTCCCCTTGACTGAGAGGCCTCAAGAGAGTGTGCGAGCGTGTGCGTGCCTTGGGTCACCGTCCTTGTCCCCGTGGTGACAATACACCTGAGGGGGGTGGACAATACACCTGAGGGGGGTGGACAATACACCTGAGGGGGGTGAACAATACACCTGAGGGGGTGAACAAAACACCTGAGGGGGTGAACAATATGCCTGAGGGGGTGAACAAAACACCTGAGAGGGGTGAACAATACACCTGAGGGGGGTGAACAATACACCTGAGGGG
>VXBR01003442.1:177969-190128 GCA_013400215.1 Cisticola juncidis | reverse complement strand
CAATACACCCGAGGGGGGTGAACAACACACCTGAGAGGGGTGAACTATACACCTGAGGGGGGTAAACAATACACCTGAGGGGGGTGAACAATACACCTGAGGGGTATTGTTCTCTCTTGCTCTACTTACCCCACTCTTTGCTATCGCTAGCCACTGGTCTTCATAGCAGAATACATTTTGTTTGTATTTGTTATCTGAATTTGAGTTTGTTTTTGTATACTCCCATGACATTGGTTCTCAACAGTTCTTTTCAGTTCAGTGCATTCAAGGCGATTTATTCCTGTTTCTTTTTATGTTACCAACTCTATTTTAGTACTGATACTTGTTTGCATGCTTTGTTATTTTAGACTTAGCAGTTCCAAACCAGCCAGGGGCATCCACCATCAAAAAACCCCAAAAAACACAAAACAGAACAAAACCAAAGACTAACACTTTACTTTCTGTGATTCTTCTAAGCCTGTGTTTCAGCAGAGGGCAGCATGAACTTTTTCTGTATTCTAGTTTGTTCCTCTAATTTGAGAAACACACATTTTACATATGCTTTATAAGCACTTATGATTTTGAATAAGAAAAACCTGGCCAAAGCAGGCAGCAGCATTCTCAGGAATAACAAGAAACTTTTAGACTTCCACCCTATCTGGTTAGAACCTGATCCTACTGGAGATATAAATTGTATTTGACCACATCAGCACTTCCATTTTCTTGAAAAAATCTCATTTCTGTTTTCCTATGAAGTAATATTGGTTCTAGATTAATTACAAAACTCTCATTCTTTCTTTTAAGCTAAAAGAGCTTTTCTAAGTTTTTTATATTAGTTAATCTTCTGGTGTTCCTATTTCTTTATAATGCTAAATTAAATTCATAACATGAATTAGAAATAAACATTGTGCAATTATGCAATAGGATTCTGGTATTAATTTTGGATGAAAAATATGTTTTACTTCCTTTGAGAATTTTTTTTTTTGTTTTGCCCTGAAAGACTGCATTTGGATTGTCCTCCAAATGTTCCAGAAATTACAAGAACAGATATCCATTATCTTTCCCAATCTCCTTTAGAGGCATTACTAAATGTGCCTTCAGCTTGTTAAAAATTGCTGAGAATTGTCCTATAATTATACTTTGTCATTATCAAGGAATAGACCATGATAAAGACAAGAGTTATATCAAATTCTTCTATTCTCATGGTCCTAATTCTGATATCTCCCAATTTCTTTGGGTTGGAATGGTCAGTTTATTTCTTCTATTAAAACCTGGGAGAACTAAAGTTGATTCATATTTGGCAGACTCCCACACTCATCATTCATAAAAAAACCTTAAATTTTGGTAGGAAAAATTTTCTCTACAGGCAGCAGGAAAAGTAAACGCATTATTTTATGCGCATTTTGGTGCATATAATTTTTTTAATTGATTGTCATTTACTGAAACTCTTATATGCTTTGAATAAATCTTACTATATTCTGGTTCAGCAAATTATTTTAAAAAATCTCTCCTGTGAATAATTCAATTTTAGTACAATATGTAAAAATTAAACTGCTGTTAATATTAATTTATAAATTAGTATATTATTTTAGGGAGATTCAGGCAAAAAGAAAAATAAATATCAAAAAATACCAATTTTCCAGGAAAACTTTTAAAATTAATACTTGAATGGTACACAGTGTAACATTCTTAAAGCTGCCTTTAAGAATTTAATATACATGTTCATGTTGTCTAAAAATAAAATATAAAATTAATAAATATATTATAAAAAGGCCAAATATTAAAATTTTTGCATTAGACAGTACTACTAAATAACTTGGATGCTCTAATATCTGAAGACTTATCAAACTAATGGTAGGCTTTACTATATGTGCCCTACACCTACATAAAAGGCTTGGTCTCTGAGAAACTCTACTCTTTAATCCAGGATACACTAGGATTCACCTACTAGGTCAGATAATGACACAGAATCAATATCTGAAATAACATACTAGCCTCACATACACAAAAGTATTTGAAGTGTTTGAAGATATAAGGTGATATCCCTCAAGGATAAGTTGTAGCAGTGTGCTTCCCAACCATATTTCTTTTCAAACCCAATTATAATTTGTTCTTTTGTTAAATTAATAATTGGAAGGTAAAAAACAAACCCAGCTATATAACTACCTAAAAGAGATGTATATATTGAGGATTTTTTAAAAAAATTGCTTTTGTTTTTCTGGCTCAAGCAAAGCATCATCAGACAGGTTTTTCTTAGAAATCATCAGAAAAATAATTCCCAGTGACATTCTGGCACAGCATAAAACCAGTGTCTTTTTCAGCAACATCCAGAGATTAATCTCTTACTCAGAAGTTACAGCTTCGTTCGTTGAATTAGAAATTATTCCAGCTTATGTCAGATGAGCAAATAATTATTAACCAGTAATTAGCAGAGAAAGTCTCTCACATTAGAAGGCTTATGTCAAGGAATACTTGAAAACTCAGGCTTTAGCATAAGCTTTTGTTCTTATCAGTGAGACACAGTTACAAATGCATTGCAGTATCTGTTCTTGTTTTAAAACTGTCTTTGCAGCCTTTGATGAGAAGACATGTAAGAAAATGTCACTAAATGTTGGTAAGCATTGTGAATAGAGACTAAAGAAGTTATCATTATCTGTAACAACCAAGATGTGGGAGAGATCAAATGGAATGCACAGTTATTGTGGAGACACTTTTTGTGAATGGAAAGAGAGACATAATCAACATTTCACAAAAACATCAGCAGTGAGAGTTTTCAGTACTTTCAGGTAAGTGAGACAACAGATGTGGGTACACAGTCACTTGGTGGACAAAAAACTTTCATGAGTATATTAAAGGCAGAACCATTCAAGGACACTCTCAGGAGCACGTTTACCTTAAGATAATCCTGAGAGATCTGAAAGCAGTTGTAATGAAGATTCATTTTTCATGTGGTGAAGAGTTTACAGACCAATTTGTGAACAATGAATGGCAAATTCGCTGAAGAATGTTAGCCAATTGTAAAGAAGAGTTCAACAATCCTCCCTCACGAAGTAGAATGACGTGATTATTTTACTACTTTCAGATAACCGTTATTTAAAAATGAATAGATTCTGTTGCACAAATCAAATTGGATTTGTGAATTAAATTTTTTAGAAGCACTGGGTGAAAAGAGGCACATGATGGCTGGATGTGGATTTACACCTGATGGTGCAAAGAATATTGGAAGTGTGCATTTACAGACATTAGTGAGTCTTCAAATAGAAACCATTTTTATTGATTTGTTTGTTTGCTTGTTGGTAAATAATTACAACAGTTGGGATATGATTACTCTTATCTCATTTGCAGTCACTATCTGTACTAAATTGGTGCTTTTAGTAGATAGACTAGAACACACATTTGTTATGTCTTATAATTGCAGCCTAAATGTCATACTAATTCCAAAATATGATTTCTTCATTACCTCTTTTTCTGTTGTTCCTCTAATCAGAGTAAATTTTTTATAAGGCCTTGACCCCAGTTAAATGATGTTTACAGTAATTAGAGCTGTCTGAAACACGTATACATTTTAATGGATTCTGCCCAAACCATCTGCTGCATGTGTACTTTCACCTGCCCACCCCAGATCCACGTTAAAAATGTTTTGATATAAACTAACTGGAGCTCAATAAGCTATAATTGAATTTGATGGGCCTAGGATTGCTAAGAGGATGTTGGCTATGAACTGAAAACTACTTATGTACAATGCTAGCCATTAACTGTAACAATTCACTCAGGAAATCTGTCCTCAGTTTCTTCATTCATACTTTAGGGTATGACTACAATTTTCAACTCTTTGTGTATTCTCCAAATTGGCGATTTATTTTGGCAGGAATGCTACTTGGGCCTGTCATTCAAGCATCACTATATTAAAGAGAAATCCAGAAAAATCTGAATTAAGAGATTTTGCATTATTTAAAATTTTATTTTCATAAATAAAATAATCAAAAATATGAAAACTGAATTATGAATAGAGTGTTTTGTTAACATTATCTTACTTAAAAACCTCTATCATGCCCAATGAATGTTGAATGTACTATTTTCTCTCAATGGAAAAGAAGGTTGAGACCAAAGATTTTTATTTTATGGATAATTTTCAGATCAATTGTGCACTGATTAATATGTTCATATTACATAGCAACCACTGTGTGAAAGATATCTATTTAGACCAAAATTATCCTTTCTGATTCACACATGCATGTATGTGTGTGTGTGTGTTCCTCTTCATGTCAATATTTATTTGTTATATATAGTTTCTTGATATAAGGAAACACAATTCATTCACTAGCTTGTGCAAATACACCTATTGTAAAATATAGTAATGTTTATATATATATATATATATATATGTATGTAAAGTTTAAAGATTTTTTTTGTTAAATGTTTTCTAGTGAAGTTTTATGATAATGACTTAACTTTGAGGGAATCTTCTGCTGACAGACAAGCATCAAAACTCCTGATCCAAAGCTACTTTTGAAAGTTGCACTGAACATTCTGAAAGTTTTAAGCTCAGCCAAGCATTGACGAAGCACAAAACAGAAGCCATCACTCAAGACTCCAAATAAAATGGAATAAATAAACTTTTAGAGCATTTCTGAAGCTATCAAAAAAGATCATCCATTCCACAATTATACTTTACTATAGCAACTTTTTGTTGAATTTCTTCTTCACCTAGGTAGTACAGGACTTTAGTCTTCTACAAATAGATAATGACTATGCTGTCACAGAATATAGCATCCAGGTAAAACTACAAATTAATATTGCAAAGAAACAGACAAAGCATAAATCTGCCGGTAGAATCCCTCCACACATTACAGAGGTTTCTGTTAGCAGCTTGCATGATCTTTTTCAATTGTTTACATTAGCTGCTGCCATAAGTGAGAACAAAATGATCTTCTATAAACAGCATAATATTTTAAACCCCAAGTTAATCTTACCTCTCTTCATGGTAAGACCATGGAACAGATCCTCGAAAGAGATGTTGAAACATGATAAACAGGGAGATGATTATGGACAGCAGATCTTACAGCAGACTTTCAATAAATAAAGAGAACTTAAAGGAAAGAGGAAGACTTTCCATGGCCTGTAGTGAGAGGACAAAAGGTAATGGTTGTAAACGAAAAGAGAGTAGATTTAGGATATGGGAACATATTTGCTATAATGAGAGTGGTGAGGCACTGGAACAAGTTGCTCAGAGAATTTGCAGATGCCACATTCCTGGAAGTGTTCGAGGTCAAGATGGACAGAGCTTTGAGCATCTTGTGAAAGATGTGTGTGTCCATGGCAGATTGGACATTTAAAAATCTCTTCTGACCCACACCATTCTATGATTCTAATATCCTATGTGGATCTGTAAATTTCCATTGCACATATTTATATAATTTCAGGAGCTTGTTTTAATTTCCATATACTCCAATCAGTGAAGCAGGGCTCTACATCTCTGCCCCTCGTTTCTAAAGGGATAGTATTGTTTAATTTACAGCAAACAGATTTTCAAAAGGTGGCAACTCATTTTTATCAGAGCTCTTTCATAGTGTTGTAATCTTAAATATGCATCAGAGTTAAGCTTTGCTCCTTTTCAAATCTGCCCTTCTCTTTGATTTTTTTTATCCACATGCTGGTTAAGGAGATTGGTGTTCTGTCACTGAGTTGTGTTTAAAACACAACTCTTACAATTAATGTGCAGAAAATTATATTCTACTGTCAAATGTTATCTTGATAGTTATGCCATATCTCGTGAAAATGGATTCAACAGTACAGATTACCCACAAATCTTACTGTTTTATTGAAAGGCTAGTTTAAGGAAGTGAAAATGCTAGTCAAGGATTTATCAATTTTTTTCCCAGCCAAGAGGAACAATTTTTTCTCTCTGAGATCTATTCTCTAAGCTACAATGTTCACTCTTCCATGTGTGTTTTTTGTGCTTCATTTGGTCTGCATTTTTGACATGTGTGATAAGATGTGTTGAAGATTTCAAAGTGATACTATCCACTTTGAATAAGGATTTAAAATCTCTGGGTTGTTCTTTTTATTTTTATTCCATAAATTAAATATTACTTTTAAAACATATTTTTGTAAGTCTTTATCAGCATCTAATTTATTTAAACAAGACTTGGTTTGATGACATTTGTATAAAGTTGGAAATACAGCATGGGAATAGTTCTATTTGTGCACTAACAGCCTTGTCTAATTTTACTTTTCACTATCTTACTAATACTAGTACAATACTAAACCTAATTTTCCTTTACCTGAAAATACTTCTGCTGATAATAGCCTGTATTTCCTGTCTAGTTAGACTTCTAGAAAAAGTAATTCATATATATATACGCGCGTGTGTGTGTGTATCTTATATTTCATTTTTTTTCTAGACTTACTTCACCTTCTGGTTTTTGTTTAATTTTTGAGAGTTTTTATCTGTAACGAGAGGTAATAGGTACAAGCTAAACTGTGGAGGTTCTGTCTGACCATCAGGAAAATTTTAACTCTGAGGGTGAGGAGGCACTGACCAAATTGCCCAAGGAATTTTTGGTCTCTGTCCTTAGAGATACTGAAAATCTGTCTAGACATGATCCATGGTCCTGGGCAACTAAATCTGCAGGAACCTGCATGAGCAGGGTGGGGTCGGACCTGAAGACCTCCAGAGATGTCTTCCACTTGCAGTTGTTCTGTGAAGTTCTGCTAAAGTCTCAATGTTTCTCAGTAGAGCAAAAGAATTTCTCTGTGGATCCTAGCACTGTCTTTGTCAGTCGTTTGCAAACTGTTTTGAGGGGAACAAATACAGGAAGTAAAGTCTACCACCTCTTCAATTCCACATGTCTAATGGCCAAATGGGCCTGTTTTATACCCGCTGAGAAGTTCTGACCTTTTTTCTCCAAAGGATCAAAACAGATTTATATTCTTCCATTTTTATTGGAATTACTGAGCAGAGCACAGCAAACAGACTGATGCTACAAATGTGCAAAAGATCTGTTCCATTTTTCTAAGAATTTTGGTATTTAAAAATGTATCAAATACAGATTTTTTTTTACTGCCTTTCAACCATCTAAAGTTGTTCCCTTTTTAAGACTTAGAAAAAGTTGTTTTTATTGACATAATTTGGATACTTTTTATATAAATTGAAAATCAGTGTTTTCTATTTCAGACCAACCACTGCAGGCATCCTGTTTTTTCCTCAACTTGATATAAGTTTATTTAGCTTACACTTTCACCACAGAAGGTGTTCTTACCATATTGGTAAGAATTATTTCCTCACATAGAAAGTAGTTTTTGTTTTCTTCCCCAATTATTTTGATTATTTTCTGCTCAAGAGACTGTTCAGGAATAGAAGACTGTGCATAACAAAATGTAGTATAAATTGTTTTTGTTTTTTTTTTCCCTCAAGTTACACCAATTGTTTTTTTAACAAAACAGTCCTTGACTGATTATAGATCTCCCTATTTTAAACAGAAAATCATGATGATGAAATTAGGAGCTCACTTGTCCAAGGCTGTTTCTATTTCCATTGTAAAGAAATGGGCGTTCTGAAAGAAAACTTAAATCTTAGGAGTTTCTAAGCATTTAGAAGACATTTACATTTCCTTAGCAGCCACAGAGAATACTTGGACAGATGTATATGTAACTTACGTGCCTCAATAGAGTGTCTAACACCAGCTTATATATATGCAGACATGTCTGTCTTTGAACACAGATTCACTGACTGTAGTCAGATCTGTGTCTTGTTTACCTTCCAAACCCTGGCCTTATATTATTTTGTACTATTCTGTAGTCATATTGCTACAACAGCATTACTCCAGTTTGTGCACAGACATCACTGAAAATCAAGCTGTGTGCCATTTGCATTTAGGCTAACAGGTTTTTCATAATCTTTTGCAATATTTTCCCATTAAAAGTTCCTCTTTGCTGTGATAGAACTGCCTCTGACTTTATCTAAGTGCTACATTGCATTTGCAAAATGTAAATTTTAGAAAACCATTCATTGTTCTCCTCCAAGCCTGAAATGCTATGTGACTTTGTGATTATGTGGCTTTGTGACTCTTTAGCTTTCAGAACACCTTCCTTCTAGAAAATTTAAACTGTCATGATGATGGGATCAGAACACTGTCCATCTTCCATTTTTTTCTGTCTAAACTATGTTTACAGAATCTGAAATTGTCTGGAAAGGGTGGTGTAGGCTGTTTTCAAGCTGGAAAAGCTGCACCTGGGGTGAAGATCTAACCTCAATTTTCTGTGGATTGGTGAGCGAGGCAGCCCAGGATCCCCTCTTTCTCTGTCCCCATTCTCAGAACTGCTTTTCTGCTTCCCTCAGTCTCTAACATTCTGACTAGGCTCCAAATGCCAATTCATTCCCTATCCATTAATCACAATTGGCCTTCAATGTCATAAACCATAACTGCAATTGCTTCCTGATCTTAGCTAAAGAAAGGTCAAGGGTCTCTTGGGAAAAAAAATATACTATCATGAGTGGTTCACAAGTGGCATGAAACTTACATTTTTAGTAAAGGAAATGAAAAATTAGAAAAAATATACAGCTCATCTAGTGGGAGCAACTAAAAACTTTTCCCATTCTTCAACTGATTTGAAATGCCTTTATTGGATACTTGGCTAAGAAGAGAAAATGATATATTTTTTATTGTTACCCATAACTGAAAATCACAATCCCTGCTTTTGCAAAATTAGGACTATTAAAATGAAATATATTGGAGTTTGTTAGGGACATGGTCATTCATCTTTACATACCACTGATTAAAGTACTTATCCTCTCAATTTCTGGTGTATAAAAAATTAAAACGATTTAGAAAATATGTTCTAATAACAACACTTTGAGTGAAGTAAAAGAGACAGCATGGTTTCAAATTCTGAAACACATGCATTTCAGGATGTCATATGACATAAAGAAAAATAGCAATTTAGCAGAATGCCATCAGTAGAGGAAGTATAAAAAATAGCTGTGCGATGATAATCAGAAGCTTATCAGCAGAAGATCTAAATTTTTTCAACTCTTTTTTTGAGAAGAAAACACTTTAAACTATGTGGCAGGATAGTAGACCTGCAAAAGATCTCTAAAGAAATAAGTTCCTACAAGGAAAAGCAAATGGCTCTTCATGAAACGTGAAACTCAAATCAATGACAATGTAGTAGAAAAATGAGAGAGTTCAAAATAAGTTGGGGGACAAATTGCTTTGAGGTATAGAAATCTCACAGGGAAACAGAAGGACCATTTGTTCCAGTAAATTGGCATAGCAAGCTCTACTCCAGAAAAAATCATAACCACGTTAAAAGTAGATCAAGGACACAGCTGAGTTCAGGAAAGACTAGAGGCTAAGGATTCTAAAATCTCTTTGGAAAATTATAAAAATTCCACTGAATGCATTTTTTCTAATGGATATTGTACCCTCTGTGAAAATGAGTGTTTTGTAAATATCTGCTGATTTTCAAAGAAGTTTTACTTGGTTGGTTGGGGTTTTTTTTTTTTTCCATGTTTGTCTTCTTTTCCTTTTTTTATTCTGATAGGACTAGCTCATGATTTCTAACTAAGAATCACAAGCCAAGACTGCTGAGTCAGAACTTATTAGGCAGACTGTGACTTATCACACTTCATTTTCGATGACTAATATTTCAAAATGTTCTGACCAAAGCAATGTTTTATAACAGTGATGCAGGGATACACTCTGTTTGCTTGTACTTCTGGATTTATATTCTCTGTTTAGTTATTTTCATAGCTAGTCCAGTAAAGCAACTGGCGTAGATTAACAGATCTACACCTCAAATAATGTATTAAACTACAATTGTATTTAGAATCCTAATCAAGGACTGAGACCTCCTACACCCTCATTTGAGTTAATTGTTTTGCCATGGCTTTCAAGAACAGAAGAATCAATGAAAGATATTGCTTATGCTTCATGTAACAATGCTTAGTTTATGTAAATTATAGTGTATGGTTGGCAAAGCAGTGTTATTACAGTTAAGGAGACTTAAGATGGTTGGTCAAATATGCTTTAAGGTCAGGTGGTTAGTTATGTGTCATGCAAAAAATAGCTCCTGCTGTATGAACTAATTTAGAGTTATTGTAATTTGAATAATGTTAAATTGTGAGTGAATATATATGACTTTATCATGTCCTCAGTAGATTAGTTAGCCATAATCAGAATCCCAACAAAAACCTGACAAACTCTTTATTAAAAGGGCCCTTAAATTATTGTCCCCTGTTTAATATATTTTTTTTTAAATTTGAGTATATTGGTATATTTAAAAATTACCTCGTTTGATTGAACAGGAACAGGGTGCAAAGAGTTTTCAGGATTATTTTAAACTTGGAAAAATTTGAATTTACTGAATGAATACAGTCTCCTTGGAATGTAACACAAGGACATTCCCCTCACAATATTATTTTATCTGCTTTGTATTAGAGAGATGTTCTAAGATCTGATGGATTATGCTCATTACCATTATAAACCTGCAGAAAAATTATTATCTTTGTTGTTTCATTTATACTTTTAAAAAACTTGGAATGTACTTTGTTTGTGTGTATTTGGAGAGCAGATGGCTTCTTTGGATTTTAAAATGATAGTAGAAGTCTTGTTGCTGCCAGTAGAAACTGGAAAACAAAAAGTGCACTTAATTGAAATTTCACTCTCAGATTTTACTTTTTATTTTTTTAGCCGTTTAAAAAAAAACAAACAAAGAAACATCTCCCAAATGGTGTGCTGTAAGCAACAAACAAACAAATATTTATTCACAGTAAATATTTAACTTTAACATCTAAGAGTCTGTGGCTTGGCAGAAAAAGGAATAAAGGCACCTCAACTCAGACTGCAGGAAGCTGAGCTGAAGCAGTTTATGGAGTGTAGCCTCATCAAGTTTGCAGGTGACACCCAAGGACAGGAAGGACAATTTGATAACAACAATTCAGAAGAGTGTAGGAGGTGGGGCAAAAGGGCCAACAGAAACCTCCTAAAATTCAGCAAGGATAAATACCAAATCTTGCACTTGTGAAGGAAGGGACTCCTACAATGTTACAGGGTGGGGCTTTTGAGCAGCACTGCTGAGAAGAACCTGGAGAGATGCTGGTAGAGGGGCATCAGCCTGCAGTGTGCCCTGGCAACAAAGACCAAGAATATCCAGGTCAGCACTAGGAGATCCAGGGAAGTAGTTATCCTCCTCTGCACTGTACCTGTCAGATCACTTCTGGATCTGTGGAGGCCTGTGACAAGTTTTGGGTGCAAGAGAGATGTTGATCAGCCGGTTTCCAGATATGGAATAGCATAGCTATTTGATAAAAATATTTCAGTAACATTTGTTGTGCCAGTAGCTAAGGAAATAGTGAATTTTGGCATTAACACGAAACTTCCATGTTTGGTTTTGATGCTGATCATGTGCCAGTGCTACCAGTATTCATTTTGTTAGACAATAACTAAACTGGGAATGAAGGTGTTTTTTTGTTTGCTGTTATTTATTGATTTATTTATTTGCTTCTTAGCTACCTAGGTGCTTTAGTCCGTGTGTTGGAGATTTATGCAAGAACGAGGTGAACTCAAACTTTCATTGAGGCATCAGCCTCATTACAGTTTGAGCCAATTGAAAGACAGCAACAGCTCATTGAAAGCTCAACAGCTCCCATCTTGTCTGCAGCAGCCAGGGATCTCTTTGTTACAGGGAATTTTAAAAGTTTTCCAGCCAATAGCATAGTGCTAAAGTTTATAAACAATTGTTACAGTCAATCACTAAGAGCACACGTACACCTACTTCAAATAATGCTTGCTTGTATGCCTTCTATTAACAATACAAAATATTCCTATTAAACTTAAAACCTTCTGCTATCTTGCTAGGCATATTTTTCTGCAGTCTTAAGGTCTATTCTGGCCAAATCTAAAACTCAAACTATTGTTTCATGTCCTTGCTTGCTGTACTATTGTAACTTTTCCTACTTTCAAGCTTTGCAACTGCAGTGAATTCCAAGTTCTTCTGCTCTTTCTGTTTCTGGGTCCTGCTTTCACAGCTTTCTGAAAGCCATATTACCTTTAATATTCCCCACAGTCACCACTCTGAACTATGGCCTCTGTTCCTTTCTTCTTTCTGTAATTTGGTCAACAAGTACCTGATTTCTATCTAGCAAAAATTCAGTAAAAGGCCATTTTTCTTAAAAAA
>VXBR01003442.1:138809-177919 GCA_013400215.1 Cisticola juncidis | reverse complement strand
AAAAAAAAAAAAAAAAAAAAAATCTAATTGTCTTTCAACAATTCTGCTATGATAGCCTTTTCCTATACTGAATTTTAGTTCCCTGCCCAGTCAGGATGAACTCAAACCTCTGGCCCTAAACTTGTATGTGAATAGGGAAGACAGAAAAATGTTCTCAGCATTAAAATATGATTTAGTGAGGACTGGTTTGGGGGATTATATTCAGTGTCATCTATTGGAGCTTTTCCCCTTGTGCAATATAATTCCAGAAACAGTTGCAAGGAAAAAGATCTAATGTGATTAGTTCAAAAATTTATCAAGGGAAAATGTTTTTTTCAACCAAAGCAGCAGTTTAGGTAGGATTGTTTCCAAATAAAAAAACAGGAAAAACAAGACTACACATCCAGAAACCCAGAGTGTCTCTGTTTAAGTGCTGTTCTGTGTCCTTGGTCTTTCTTATTTCAAAATTGAACATTTATTGTTTGAGTGGTAGGAATTACTGCATAAAACTGACTCTTAGTACTAATGCAGCATTGACAAATTGCTCTTTTTATTTAGGTTAATTGCAATGTTTAAAAGCTGGTATCAAGTAGTCTGTAGTAAATTTGCAACATTAATTTATCTGATGACTGAGATGTTGTACCATGTGAATAAATTGCACAAGTTTAATAGGAAGCTGTCAGAAAAAAAAATGTCCTAAACCTATAAATAACTCTTCAGAAAGCATTTGTAATTTAAGAATAAATAAGGCTAGGAGAAGGTTCTTGAACATAGGAGGTTGAAGAACCACTCACAATAATAGTATAAGAAATGAGTGTATTGCTGAAGAGAAACAGACTGAGGTGCCTGCTCTTTCAACATCAGTATCAGCAGAGATTAAGTCTTGAGGTAAAGTACAGATATATGGAATGCTGTATAGTTTTAAAACCTGTAGTAAGTATGCTGTTCTTGCTGTTAAAATCACTTTAAGAGGGTTGTTTCATCTGGTCACAGACTGACCAAATAACTCCAAAGGCAGTCAGTTTTACTGGATCACCATAATGAATGTATAGAGAATTGTACCCTTAGGCCTGGCTTGTGCAATTGGTTTGGAGACTTAAGAGGGTCTAAGATTTGTAAATGAAGAGTAAGCTGTGTAACTGTGGCAAAGCTGAAACATATTTTCATAGGATTACAAATTGGATCTGTGAATCCTTTAAAATCCACCTCACTGTATCCATCTCAGTGAATGAAGAAAGCTGTTCTAGTTAATTGATAATGACTAATCAATTGTAAATCAAAATATTAAAACAAATCAGAAAGAAGTAATTTTAAGTTGTTCCACATACTAGTGGCTTCTAATTGAATATTTTTTCCAAAAGTTTTAGACATCATATTAAATAATCTCTTAATTGATTTACTTAATTTAGTAGGCAGAATTTCTCACAGGAGTTAAAGTACACAATGAAAAATATTAACAGAAAAAAGTGATTGTGCTGTATTCGTGCAGTGGCACTTATATTAAGTGACGTTAGTTGGTTAATAATTGAAATATAAGTTGCAATAGGTAAAGACACAGCGGCATTCCTGTTTCTTGTAATTCCCAATAAATAAAATCAGTTCACAACTTCTGTATTTCTGACTAATACCCCATATGTGCCCATGTTATTGCGTGTGTCCAGTTGATCCATCTCTAGTAACATCGAGTAACATAATTTTAATTTAAAACCATAATATAGCAGGTCCAGCCAGCTCTGCTAGCCTTAAGTATGTCAGGATGTCCATGTTAAAAATCTCTTTTATAGAAACTCATAACCAGTCTGTAAAACTGCTTGAGCTTGAAGCCTGCATGTGTTAGGGAAAAATGTTTTTCAAAGAGTTTCAGTAAATGTGGTTTATCTATTTCATGCAAAAAACCTGTAACTCAAGAGTTTGTACTTACTATTGCTGTAAAGAGTGTTGAATCCTAAATGCTGTTGGGAATTAATAACTTTTGTCCCTATGTCTTCACAGTTTGTTAATGACTGAGCATACCTAGTTCTATATATAGGACAAAGTTTAAAACAGAGGAATTTGGTATGTTGTCTTTGAAAGTCCCTTAAAAGAGTGAGGCTTGTAAATGAGATAAAGTCATTACTAAATAGAAAGCAGCACTTAGGAAGTGAAAATTAGGAAGAACTGTTTTATTTAGCAATTTCACTGTTGGGCAGTTTGAGAAGATAAGTGAATAAAATTTTAGACCAAAAAACTTTGCAGAAGCTTTGTGTTTCTGGTACCTCCACAATCGCTTTATTCTTCTACACATACAATAATAAACATTTGGTTCAAAAGGCCAGTTCTAACGTAAGATAAAATCACAGGTCTTTGCTTGGATGCTGCTCCGTACAACCTTTGGAAGACCCTAGAGTGGTCCAGCCTTGGTTGTGAAACGTCCAAACAGTGAAGTGATCTTTGTTTGGCATCATAATTCAACATAATTAAAAATATGTACTGACCCCTTTCTGTGGCCAGTTTGAGAAAATCAGGTAATTAAAGGCTTTAAGTTCATAGAATCATGGAGTCATTTAGCCTGGAAAAGACCTTTAAGATCTTCAGGTCCATCTGTTAACCTGGCACTGCCAAGTCCACCACTAAACCATTTCCTTAAGCACCACATTTGCACATCTTTAAAAATTTTTAAGCTGCCCACTTTCCCTGGGCACCCTGTTCCAATACTTGGCTGTCCTTTCAGTGAAGAAATTTTTCTAATATCCAATCCCAGCGTCTCCTGCTGCAACTTGAGGCTGTTCCCTCATTGTGTT
This sequence comes from Cisticola juncidis, assembly GCA_013400215.1. NCBI lineage: Eukaryota > Metazoa > Chordata > Aves > Passeriformes > Cisticolidae > Cisticola > Cisticola juncidis. The sequence goes on along the minus strand of VXBR01003442.1, from coordinate 175,160 downwards.
TCTTGTTACTTAGGAGAAGAGATTGACTCCCATCCATCTACAGCCTCCTTTCAGGAACTTGTAGAGATGGATAAGGTTCTCACCTCTGTCTCCTCTTCTCCAAATTAAACAACCTTAAGTTCTTCCGCCACTCCTCATAAGACTTGTGCTCCTGACCCTTCACCAACTTTGTTAAAAGAAGACTATTTTTCATTTAACAGACAAATTTAAAAATATTGTGAGAAGTAGTTTTCTCACATGACTCTTTTTTCCATGTGTATTTTTCCTTAGAGATTTTATTCAGACTAGCTCAGTCATTTGCACAACATATATCTCACAGACAAAAGAAGGCATCAACATCCATCACAGGCTCACTCAGTATTTCAGGTCAATTTTCTCTACTTGCACTTAAAAAAAAGAAAAAAATATTAGTTAGGATAACATTTTCCCTAAATGTTTTTTGAATTTCATTTTCACAGCTTTTTAAGAATTAGTTTTTATCAAGATGCAAAAAACATATACAAAGACAATGCATTCTGTAAAAATATCTTTTTTTACAACTCTTCAATAAATAAATGACAACTATTTATTTCTAATTTATTTTCCTGTAACAACAACCTGGGTAGGTCTTCTTTCTCTTTTTATTTCCATTGAAGTAATTTGATTTTGTAACCCTAAGAAGGAAATAGTAACATTTCAGATAATTTCTGCTGGTAGAAAAATTTTAGGCATGGATGGGGTTTTTTTCATTCGGTTTCCTAGAGTAGTCAGGGGGATCTTTAAAAGCATGAAGAACATTTTAGGTTTCAAACCTGTTCCTCTGGTTCCCATGTCCTTTCACTTTCATCACTTAAGCTTTAAATGTCAAAAGAAGTGATGTGAACCAAGACAGCAAGTGCATAGGGGAAAAAAGTGAAATATACAGTCAAATATAGCAGTTTACCCTTAGAAATTGTGTAACAAACTATTGTATTGAATTTAACTCCTTATAGACAAGTGCTATAAAATACAATCAAAAGGACATACAATTTCTATTATCTGTATTTTTATCAAAATAATCACAAAAAGTGCAAACAACCTCCCTTTTTCATGGCATAATTACTATAAACTCAATTTTAAAGTATTTTTAAAGTATTTTGATAAGATGTATATGTACTAAGGTAATTTTGAATTTGATGCTAAAAACAGCACTAACAATTCAATTAGTAATGGTGAGATTTGCAAATTAAATATTGGACAATATGAACTTGCCATAATTATGTTTCTTTTTCACTTTGTAATGAATGACATTTCATTTCATTTTATATATATACATTTCGTAATGTAAGTGGTATTATGTAAATTATTGTTACTCCTAATAAAACAGGTAAGACTGAATCTTTAAATTAAATTATAATCATGAGTCCATTAAGTAATACAGTTTACATAACAGAAACAACCCTAAATCAAGGATGATTTCGGAATTATTTCTTTCTTCCTTAAGAACTGTGCAATTGATATCACAAGTCAGTAACTTGGAATTTATTGGGCTGAGGCAAACATGCTGATGTTAATGGAAGATTTTCTTTAATGTACTTTTAGGTGAACTTTCAATTTCCAACACAGGTATTTATATTTTAAATATATTTGCAATTGTTCCATTTTGTGTGTTTCCAAGTCCTCTTCTGTGTTAGAGAAGGTTTAACTTAATAGTTCAAACTAGATGTTGCATTATGTTTTATATTCTCAAGTTAAAAATGTTAAATGTTGCTCATCTATTTTTGTAGTCTTTGTGTTCAAACTTGCCAATATTTTTAATTGTTTGAGTGAGGAGTGAGTTTCATTCATCTTTCTCATACACTATTTTTCCCTCAGAAGTCCATTTGATTGCATATGAAAACACAGATGGATAAATATCGGTATTCAGTATTATCTACTAAAAGAGAATTAAGAAAAAAATCAATTATAAAGATTTCTTTCCTTTGTCTTACTAATTATTTACCTTTATAAAATAAAACAATTTCTCCAAACTTCAAAGATACTTTGCTAAATAGAATTTGCTACAGCTGTCCTCATAATTGATGACATGATTGACTGATTGTGAAAAGAAACCCAGTATAAATTTATGTTACATGATTGAAGAAAAAATTACACCACAAGTGAAACTAAGAACTCTACATTTCATTTAACAAGGAAGTCTCTGAAAGGAAGATGGCATGCAAGGCACACCTCAAGGCTTTTTGATTGTACAGTCAGGAAAATAAAATGTTTTAGTATGGGAAGCTTAGTTTGGTAATATAACAGATGATAGGATTCAAGGTTTTAGGAGGTTTTTTAGCATTCAGGATAAGCAGAGATCAAATCTACTACAAAACACCTAGAAGTAATAAAAAAGAGAATATTCATGTATCAATATCATTCCAGTTTTCATCAATATGAATGACTCAAAGAGCAATGCTGATACATGAAGAAATGGATATAAGGTGTTTTTGAATACTGAAATTGAGTAGTAAAATATTTTATCTTATAATTCAGATAAAGTATCCTATCTCTAATCAGACAAGTCAGATACTGCCATAGTGATACTGTAGGAAGAAAGATAATAATTGTTTTAGTGTGAAAAAAAATCTATTACGTCACTATTTTTGCTAGCAAGATATTACGTTGCTTGCCTCCATGTTCTTTCAGTCTTAAATGTTGAAGACATTAAAAGTTTATACAGATTTCTATGACTGTCTAGCAAGGCCAGGGTTTGGGATGGCTTTTTTTGCACATCATCACCACTGATTTAGAGAAAATTTTCAGGTGTCCAAGGTACTCTGAAATACTTTATTGTTTCTAGACTAGAATGATTTTTTTACAATTCTTTGAAAGAACTATTAGTGGATTCCTTTTCTGGGACACTGACATTCTACCAGAATTTTTCATTACATCAATTTCTTTGGATAATAATGTTTGAGACAAGACTAAGACAGATTCTGTGTTGAATTGTTGAAAGACATTGTACTGGACAACAGATGGTGTGACAGGTCTCTGTCAGACTTTTCGTTGCCAGCTGGATATTGTAAGTATCCAATTCCACTTACTTCATTTTTACCAATTTCTTGAAATGTTTGAAATCACTGTCTTCCTTATATAACCTTTGATAAGCTTTAAGATGAACCTTGATTCAATGTATAATGCAGGAAAGTAGTGATATATTGCTAGGACTTTTGCATCCCTAAGTATGCACCACGTCTTTCTTGATCCTCTGGAACTTTCACTATTCAATCATTTCAACTAATGTTATTTTCCTAGCTCAGAGAATCTAGCAGTTGGAAGATCTGGCAGTTTGTCCATTGCAAATGGAAATAAATGAAGACAATTTCTTTCTTGTTCTCTGCTTTTTGAGATGGCATGGTTTTATGACTTCATAGGTCTTATTTCTATACTGGAGCTAATAAGGAGTCAGACGGCGACATTCAATCTACTTTTAAATAAGGAACAATTTGCCTTTAGTAAATTTTTTAGGATTGTCTTGGTTTTATTTTTTTGGTATCCTTTTTTTACTATTCCTGATACTCTGTCTTTGAAGGTTTTTCTGTCTGTAGCTACCAAGAAGAATCACAGAATCATAGAATCATTTAGCTTGGAAAAGATCTCTGACATCAAGTCCAACTTTTGACCGATCACCTTGGCAACTAGACCTAGGCACTAAGTGCCACATCCAGTTGTTTCTTGAGTACCTCTATGGGTGGCAACCCCATCACCTCCCTGGGCAATCCTTTCCAGTGTTTAACAAAACTTTCCACGAGGAAATTCCTCCTAATGTTTAACCCAAAAGTCCCTGGCTGCAGCTTGAGCCTATGTCTTCTTTCCCTCTCACTTGTTGCCTGGGGGAAGAGGATGACTCCCACCTCTCACCAGCCTCTTTTTCTGTAGCTGTAGGAAGTGATCAGGTTTTCCCTGAGCCTTCTTCTCCCCAGGTTAAACAACCCCAGACCCCTCAGCTGCTCCCCATATGCTAAAAATTTTTCTCTTGTCTTTTATCTTCTTTTCCTGTTAAATCTTTTTAATTGGAAATTTGTATGATCCTTCAAGAGAGAACTAGTTATATCTGATTATTCAAATTACATGACTATGAAAGTTACAAAGTTACATGACTATGAAAACCCAAGAAGCCTTTCAAGGTATCACATAACTTCTCGACATGTGTTCTCTTAATGAAAGTTTTAAAAATACAAAATGATGGAAGTAAATATTGACTTAGCTGGTCTCTAATTCTTTAATTTTGATACTATGACTGTGACTTTGAAATACACTGGCAGTAGTAAAAGACAGTCTATCTTTTCCTTTTGTCTAAAACTGTTTATGAGGTATAAAAGTATTGTGTTAAAAAAAGAAGTACCAGAATCACCTTCCATATTGAACTGTGCTGCCTGCCTATTTACAGTGTGAAAAATAGACAGTTGACACTAAGTACATCCATTCCATGACTATTTCTTTTTACTTTCTGTGGCATACACATTTGACCTGTACCCTTTTCATCTGATCATACAGAAAGGACATTTCTGTGAACCACTCTGGCAAATGAAGCTGACCTTAATCTTATCCTGGGTTTCTTTACCTTTAATATCTTATCCTTGTGACAACCTTCTTCTGCTTCAGGTACCTTTTCAATTACAAAATACAGAAAATGCAGCCAAACAACTTACATGTACAAAATGCATTGTAATCATTGGTACTGAGCAATACTAGGTGGAAAAATGTTTTTTAATATGTCTTGTACATGTTTACTCTAATTTTAATTCAGTTATTTCCAAATAAAAATTATTGAATTTCTGTATTGGTCTAAATCTATCTTGTTCTGATAGCAATTCTGATAGCAATTAACAAATCAACATGTTTTATTGTAAAAAATATGTGGTAAACAACTTCCACTCATTTCTGCCTTTGGTTTATCTCTTATGTCTATTGTCATATCTTTTTTTACTTTCTCCTAACCTACATGTTCAGGACTTCTATGTTTTTTTCCTCTGTCAGAAATTTGGAAGGAGGTTTTTCAGTATATTTGTGCAGTACCTGTAATAATGGGCCTTGCAATATTTAGACTATTTAAGTATTTCAGCAATAAAAAAAGGGTAGGTTAATTCCAAGGTATATGACATAAAATAACCTAAAAGATATTTCAGTGCCTGAAACAATTAAACATAACAAAAACAGTCATCATATTTGTTAGGTATGATCCTGAAAAAAGGCAACAAAATTTATCTTTCTTAACAGGACAGGATGACTGCTAGCCTGAAAAATGAGTTTAACAGTAAGATAGCTATCATCCATTTTAGCTTGTTTTTCTCATAGGGATAGATCTGCTCACCGCTGCAGTCACCTTCTGCAGACACTTTTGTACATAGCACTAGATGTATAAAAAGATTCAGGTAGAATGTCTGTTTACATATTGAATTGTTAAGAAGCTGTTCTGTAAAAGTCGGATCAGATCTGAAGAACTTGTCTAGGTTTTGCAGGTATTTGGAGATGATATGTCCATTTAGGATTAGGACATGGGAGTGCACAATTTATGAACAGATCCTCCCCTCTCGGTTTATTTAGCAAAGAGAAAAACAGAAAGCTACTGATGATGAGCTACTACATATTTTATAAATTTATTAATAAATATTTCAGAATATGACAGAAGTATATTATTCCTGTTTAAATAATATCTTACAAATCAGTCATTCCTAGCTGTGAGAAGTGATTTGTGAAAATAATGGCTTGCAAAATAAAGAAAATTAACATACCTAAATCATTATGCTAAGAAAGAGATTAGATGCTAGTTTTGTTAGTAATGTGCTTGCAGCAAATTGATTGCTTGTGATTTAGATAATTGTGGCAATTTTTGAAAAGAGAAAAGGAATCACCAGTGTTGCTGTTCCAGGGATACTATGAATGGCACTTTATTTGGCCATAAGAAGGATTCCTGCTGCTGTATCTCTGAAAATTCTTATGAGCATGGCAAAATTCTTACAAGTCATCTGTTTTTCTGAACTTCGGCCATTGTTCTCTGCTTCTACTGCAGTTCAATTTTAAACAGTTACTATGTCAATAGCAGTGACATCAAGGTCATTATTTTACTTATGTGTGGATTATTCTGGGCTGATAATTGTAATAAACAACCTATGAAACATGTTATCCTCAATCATAAGGAAAATTACTGGTAATCAAAATGACAAAAAAAAAAGATCCTTTTATGTGGGGAGAAAGGCAACAGCTCACACTTAAATGGTTTTACCATATGAAAATTTCTTTTATATTGAATATTATATGTGTTGTATCATTATAGATAATGGGTAGTGACAATCTCATATCATATACTTTATACTCTTGCTCAACTTTAAACTCCTGCCACATGCCTTATATTAGATAATTACCTTCAAAAATGAACTTTTCCTTCATAGTGTGTGTGCTCCTTTCTCTGCACAGATGCCTTATTTCCTTTATTGTTTCCTTGGACATTTTTTACCTCAGATGTCCTTTAGTTTATTCTTTGCCTCATTGCTGAGGTTGATGCTCCCAACTATTTTGTGTCTCACCATGTAAAAAGAAAAGATAATACACAGGTGTCTTAGTACAGTACTTTTGTATTTGTTCACAGGAGTATGAGCATAATTTTATTCTACCCTATGAAGCCTCTTGTTCACCATCAAGGCACAGGCAAAAATAATTCAAAAGCAAAAAAAATTTCTAATATTAGCATCAGACACACAACTTTGAACTGGTTTCAAAGCCTCAGATCTCTCTCCCCCCCTGCCCTCCTTTTTCTAGAAATCTAGAGAAGACTACATATTAACATAATTAATTGAAAAATCAGGGATGAATTGAGAGCTGAGAGTAAAATTGAGAGCTGAGAGTTTTTATAAACTGGAGATTATTTCAAACTCTTCATTTAGAAAGTGAACAGTGCTTAGAAATTCTAGGTGGCATTTATATCATTAATAATAATTGTATCTGTTCCAGCTGTCTCTTCTTGTGGCTAGTGGGCTTTTATCACTGCAGATGTGTCCCACTGATACATGCTGTCAGCTAAAGGAAGGTGAAACAGGAGATAATTAAAGATTGCACTTTTTACAGCTGGAAGAGAGGCTACTGAAGTTATGGACAAAATTTTTTTTCTGAAAATCTATGTACAGATAATTATATCTCACAGCTGAGGAGGACTGTATGATGTCTAAGATTTACAGGAAACAAGTTATGTTTTATTTACACTTTGTTTTTGTAAATTTTCTCAATTTTGTACACACATATTTTAAGCTACTGGCTAGAATTTCTATTTCATTAGATTTTTCACAGTTTTAGTCAAAACTTGGTTAATGCCAAGGCAAGCATAGCTAATTCCTTTTTTGGAAGTCAATTAGTATAGTGAGAACACTGAAAATCTACTTAAGTTATCGCTTAAACTATTATGAAGAAAATATTTTTTTTGTATTTGTATAACTTTTTTTGTAACACATAGTATCAGGTACAGATATGATTTCAAAACTCTGCAGATTTAAAAGTAAGTTATAATGTGAGAATATCTGGAAGACTGATATGGTTTTACTGATGACATAATGGCAGGGCATAATTTCATTCAAGTGACTCTAAATTATGATGTAAAATAGCTCCTTCCCCCAATGAATACCTCTGCTTTGCCTAGCTCAACAACTGGAGGCCATACACACAGTTACTGGATTTCTAATGTAAGCCTATCTTGAGAGCTTCCATAATGAAAACTACCCATTTCTGTGGGAGATTTGCTTATGATGAAATTATATGAAAACTGAGAAATGGGTTAAATGTCATTATGAATTCCAAAATGGAAGGTGACTTAATTGTCCAATTTCACTGATTTAAAGAAGACATCTATATCCCTAAAAATCTGAAAGCACCTAGCATATTTTCCAGCTTCATCTTGTAGAACTGTGGACTAGAAAACACTCTCAGGAAAACATAAGTAACTGTGTTTCCTGGGGTGTTTTGTATATAAGAAATTATGTATAAATTAAATATATATTTTTTTTAAATTTGCATGAGCATAACCGCATGACTATTTTTAAAGAGACTAAATTAAAATGCTCCATTCTTGAAATAGTTATGCTATTTTACTATAATAAAGTGAAATATGCTAATCCAGGTTTTAGTTCAATAGTAATGGTAGCAATTCTGTGATAGCATCTAAAGAAGGTAATGAGTGTTAATCAAAGAAAATGATAGAGGGATTCTAAAATCCTTTTTTAAAAGATTTTAAGTGATTCTTAAAACACTGCAGTGCCTTTCAGAAATTAAATTGCTCAAAGTAATAACTCAAGATTTTACAAGCCATTGCACTCTGACTTTTTCTTCTCCATGGAGTCTGAGTTTCAATGAATTTCAGTTTGATTTCTCTCTTCTACTAAATTGTCAACATTTCCCCAGAAGTTATAATAGTGGCTCGTGTACAATAGAGTGTCTACTGTTAGGAAAAAGAGAGCAAGATCCCAGTAAACCAAAGTACTGAAGAGGTTCAGTCATGCATACAGAATCATAGAATGTGACTTGGATTTGGACTATCTAGAGGAATATATGTTTACCCATAGCTGTGAAACATGTGCCATGACAAGCAGGTACCAGTGGATAAAGGCCCTGTGTTATGGGGAGTGATGGTCGAAATGTAGATATGGGGAGGCCTGGCAGATTGATTACATCACACTGCTGCAAACCTGCAAGCCCACAAATGCAAAGCTGTTTGCTATAAATGGTGGAAACAACCTCTGGATGACTGCAGTTATACCCTGTGCCTCACATGCATGTCTGTGTCTGTCTATGTCTATATCTGTGTCTGTGTCTGTGTCTATGTCTATATCTGTCTGTGTCCATGTCTATGTCCATGTCTGTGTCCATGTCTGTGTCTATGTCATCTATATCTATGTCTATGTGGACACACATAGACACACATCCATGTAGATACAGACATGGACACACATGTCTGTGTCCATATCTATATCTATATCTATATCCATGTCTGTGTCCATGCCTGTGTCCATGTCTGTGTTTATGTCTGTATCCATGTCTATGTCCATGCCTATATCCATGTCTATATCCATGTCTGTGTCCATGTCTGTGTCCATATCTATATCTATATCCATGTCTGTGTCCATGTCTGTTTATGTCTGTATCCATGTCTATGTCCATGCCTATATCCATGCCTATATCCATGTCTATATCCATGTCTGTGTCCATGTCTGTGTCCATATCTATATCTATATCCATGTCTGTGTCTGTGTCCGTGCCTATGCCTGTGTAAGTAGCTGGAAAGTATCGGGTCTGGGCATGATATAAACAGTAAAATATCTGGGGTGGCTGATGTCCTGGTTGTGGGAAGGGGCAGAGCTTAGTTTACCTGGAGTTTAATTAATAGTTTGTGCTAAACCACCACAAATATTTATGAAGTTAAATTTAATCTAACAATAGTAATCTTAGTACACTGTTATTTTGTACAAATTGTCAAAATCGTATTGGCTGCTGCATGTAATTCTGCTTTTTCATGTTTAATCACAGGTAGAAGTAAGAAATAAGGGAAAATATAGTTAATTTTTGAAACAAATATTTTTAATAGCTTTTCGTAAGTACTGGTGGTTCAGTTTTTTCTCAAAATAATTTTCCATTTTATACCTTGAACATTTTCTGTAAAAACCTGATGCTCCTCTTTCACAGCAAGTTCCACTGAGTCTCAAAACTTAAAGCATCTTGTTAAGCACAGGGTAAAAGCTGCAGCAGAGTCTAGTGTAGCTGCTGTATGCGAGAGATAAAGAGATTATCTGAAAAAATGTAAGACCCAGCTTAGCTGATTGTTGGGTGTCATCCCATAACTGTTTTGCTTCCCATTCTCCATCCCAAATAAGAACACATAAAGCTAATGGAAACATAAAAGTAGCTGAAAGATAAAGGAGAAGTATGTTGAAAGTTTCAAGTGAATCTAATGCAAAAGATGAAGCATGTTTTTGTCAAACAAAATGCTGAAGCAAATGCATGTATCTCTAGTATCTCTAAGTCTGTGAGGATGAAGGCTTTGTTCTCACACTAAAGAAAACTTATTCTTTTGAACTTAATATATTCTTCCTATTGAAATGACTGACTTTGCAAACAGATTAATAAAATATTTCCCTAGTATATAGGAATGTAGATTGATAAAGAACTTGTATAAAAAATGCATTTTGCTCTGAAAATATTGAATATGGTCTGTAAAGAACATTCAATCTTATTTATCCCGAATCAAAATGAAATTGATTGTCTCAGTTAATATTTATAGGTAGTAACATGTATTTTAACTCTTTCTTGGTGTAAGGTGTTCTGTTTGTTTTCTTTTAAACATGCAATATTGTAAATATACTTGCTTATTTTCTGCAAATTCACCTATTGGTGAACTGTTCATCTTTTCAGTAAAATGCTCACTTCACTCTTCACATATTTTAGACTCAAAGGGTGTTAGAAGTCTCAGCCAAAAGAATTTAATTATTTGTTAACTGGTTAATGCAGCATTTAACTTCTGGATGTTTCAACACTAAAGCAGAATTCAGATTCTTATTGCGGCAATTGTATTCTTTGTAGTGTGTGAGTGGAGTGAGTATTTAGCCCTTACAGCAAACAGAGCAGAAAACTATGAAGAACTATATGGAACCCTAAAAAAGAAGTCTGCCTGAAATTTCAAGCTCCATTAAGTTTAGATACATAATTCTTATTTAGATGAAATTATCTGGCCTGCCTGAGATAAATGTTCTGAAATTGTCTTCTCAGAGTAGATGGGTCTATCTCCTATTTCAAACAGAGGAGGAAGTTCTCTCAGCCTTTGCACTGTGTTTGGTGACAGTGGTGGCAGTGAAAACATACTGTCTTTGATTTCTACATTAATAATTTTGGTATGTGGAAATGTGAGCAAAATTGTTTCATCTTCAGTTTAGTAGGTATAAATGTAGAGCAAATCTCTCATACTTCCAGATATGAAGATGATTAAAGATTTGAAGCATATGGGAATAGGCTGAGAGAGTTGGACTTTTTTATATTGGAAAAGAGGAGGCTGAGGGGAATCTTTTCAATGTAATTAAATACCTGGTGGGTGGTAGTAAAGAAATTCCAGTAAATTCCATAAAATTCCAGTTCAAAACAAGAAAAAAAAAATACTGCTAGGGTGGAAAGGCGCTGAAACAGAAGGGTTATGAGGAGGGTTATGGAGTCTTCATCTTTGAAGGTGTTCAAAAGCCATCTGGATTTGGTGTTGAGTGACCAGCTCTGCACGGTCGTGCTTGTGCAGGCCAGTTGGGCAAGGTGACTTACATAGGAGCCCACCTTAGCAATTCTGTGATTCTGTTACGCTGTAATTAAATAAAACAGAACACTGAGCTCAGTAAACACTCTCGCTTTGGGCTTCCTCTGGAGTATTGGTGCTTACTTTGCTGTAAAGAAATAATAGAATGTTCTTTTAGCATGCTAAGCTTGCAAAGCAACATCGGTAAAAAATTATTAATTGAAGATGTAAAACATAAATTGACTCCAAAACAAACCAGTCCCCATTCCCAGGACAGTGAGTACACACAATAAATGCTTATGATTTCATAAGAAAATGGCTAATGTTTCATCTAAATGCTGGCTTTATGTCTGATCCAAAGCACAAAGATCAGAGCCTTGTAAATTTGCAAAATATCATATTCTGAGCATATTGAGCATTCTTGGCATTTGGGAAACAGAAAAATGACTGGAAAAATCTATCAGAGTGAGTACCGTCCTGTTGTTATCTCTGGACAGAACTAAGGCTTGATCCTTCATCTGAAATGAGAAACTTGATAAGATATATAAATTTTTAATTATCATTTCAATCAGACTTACCTGAAAAATTGCAAATGTTTGGATAATTTTCATCCTAATATTGCATTTTGTTAATATATTATATTTACAAGACATAACATTCTTAAACACTCATAAGATGTATATAAATTTCTGTCTGAAAAATAAATGTATTTTTTGTCATTTCTCTCACTGTTGCTTGGTTTGCATAGGTAAGTCTTGTGTAATCTTTTCCCTAATGAACAAAAGAATAGTTCAGCGTTATCATCATAGTTCATCCCGCATGTTGTTGACTTTCTTCCCAGATTTATTATTTGGTGAAGATGACTTAAATTGTTATTTTTGTTCTGTAGGAACCAAAATAGTTTTTAACTTGTGGTACATATCCCAGCAGTAAAATCACTGAAAAAAAAAATCTGATCAAGGATTTGTTAGTATTTTCATTCTAGATATTTGGATTTTGTGTGTGTGTGTGTTTTAATGAAATTTCTTAAGAACTGATTAGCTTTTACTAATAGATTGTATTATTACATAGATTCACAGAATGGTTGAGTTTGGAAGGGATCTCTGGAGATTGTTTAGTCCAAACCCACTACTTAGATCAAGGTCTGCTCAAGTCTGTGTCTGCGTTTTGAATATGTATGAGCATGCAGATGATACACTCTATCCAAACAACCTCTTCCAAAATTTTACACGCTCACAGTAAAAACCGTGCTCTCCTATGTTCAGAAGTTATTTTCCTTGTTTCAGAATCTGACACTTTCCTCTTGTTCTGTAGTGGACCCACTGAGAAAATTCTGGGTCCATCTTCTTTGCCTCCTTCCATTAGTGAGATCTCCCTGTGTTTTCTCTTCTGTAGGCCAAACATTCCCAGCACGCACAGCAACTCCTCATGTGACAGATTCTGTAGCCTTAATCATTTGCTGAGCTTACTCTGGTAAATCCATGTCTCACTTTCTTGGGGAGCCCAGGTCTGGACCCAGTAGTCCAAATGTGTCTCACTGGGGATGAGCAGAGGTGAAGGGTCGCCTTTAAACTGCTGACAGTGCTCTACCCAATGCATCCAAAATGCTTTTGTCTTCTGCCACACCACACAGCTGGCTTATGCTCAGCCTGTGGTCCACTGGAATACCCAGGACCTTTTTTGTTCTACTTGTGCCAGGAACACTGAACAGCAGTGCTACTGAATATTTCTGTCACATCTGAGTCTTCTACAACTCTGTGTTCTGATATTTTTACAGGAATTCTGAACTTTTCCTTAGAAACTGAATGTTACAACTAGGACTTTCCAAGAAGTCACTTCAATGTTAAACTAACAATTTTCTTTTGTGAGGATGCTATTGTCATTAGAGATGGGGATTTTTGAGAAATACATCGTTCAAGATTGTTACCATTTGTTAGCAAGAAAACTTGTAGGTTTAGTAACCTTCAATGAATTTCCCATCCACTAGTCTTCCTTTGAATACATTTGAAGTTTTATCATTCACAGTATGCTATGAGCGGATAGCATAAGCATAGCTAGAAGCTGTATGAGTCAGTTTTCTTTTTGGTTGTTTTTGTTTTGAGACTGCCATATTTCACTCAATATGTATTTTTTTGAACTGATTAGACAGCAAATGAGTTAGGTTTTAACAGTTTATGTTTTACAGATGTTTCTTCGTCTTCTAAAGCCCCAGTCATCTCTTGCGTGGACTTAAGTATCCTAGCTTATTACTCAGCCTTTCCCTTTAAGGAATACAAAATGCGATGTGCAATATAAAGACATATAATAGTATGAGTTAGAAAGAACTTTTTAAAAATCACCTACTCCAACTCCCGTGTCCTGAAGGGGCATCTCTAACTTGATCAGATTTCTCAGAGCATTATTCATATCCAGAATATAAATAATGCATTTAGGAAATTTTCATTCCTGACTTGCTTCTTCAAGAGACAGTACTATTTTTGAGTTTTAAACCAAGATCTTGGACATAAAAATGTCAGTTTCTTCTCAGTGAAGAATGACTATGATCATTAGCATATCTTTTTGAAACAGATTAAAAACAAGAATTATACCATATTACTTTGGTACGTGTTAGTTTGTTGGTCTTGAGAAAGATTGTGTTTCACTGTGTGTTAATTACTGAAACTTTGATTTATTTGAAGAGAATATTAATGTACACTGAAAAATGGGAGACATGATCTGCGAAAAGATAGAGATTGTGAGATATTTGCACTATGTTTCATGAAAGTTCTCAAAAGATATGAGGATTTATCTGAATCCTTGAGAACTGGATGGTATTTGAAAATGTATGTTGTTTCTCCAAATCCTGTCAATAACTTTCTTCCATTTTTATCCTTGATCCATCTCAGTGAAAATATCCCAAAAGTCCTTCAATGAGAAAGTTATTGTCCATCTAGAACTTAACTTCTAAATACCAAATATAGAGCTCTATTTTCAGCACAAGAGAGGAAAATTACCTGAAACAGCCTTTGGTAAACTTCCATATGGCACCAACCCCTAGTATTTCTTCTGGCTTTTTTCAGTATATAGAGCATGTCTGAACTTCATGGTCCAGGAAAAATAGGCTGAGTAATAGTTTAATTTAGGCTAGAATAATTTAGAACACTGTCAAGACCAAAATGAACACAGTTTTTATTGGATTCAAAGCGTTGAAATCTTTGTCTTCATTAATGATTCACCTTCCTTGAACAAAGCTTACACAGGCTTTCTTATTATAACTTCAGTGTTTTCACTAGAGTATTTAAAAATGACATATACCTGTATATAATAAGGACCACTGTATAGAGAGATCTCAAATTATTTCTACAAGCTCACATATAGTAGCTGAATACAACTTTAGTCTTTGAAAACAGAAATATTACAAAAGATGTGCATTTGCAAAGTTATATAGAGAGAACTTAGGTCAAGGTATGAGGTGTTTTTGGTGTTAAGTCAATAAAGTTCTGTAGTTTTATAGCATTGGGAAAGTCTTTAGCACGGGTATGCGAAGAAAGTGAAATATGGGATAGAGAGATAATCAGAAATAAAGAGATTTTATGTCGCCAAAGACTAGTTGAGGGCACCCTTATGTAAAAAAACTCATGGTTTCTTCTTTTTAGGAATAACTATGTGATTCCTCTTAAAATACTAGTTTTGAAATTGAAAGTAAATGAATATGCCATAATCACAGAATGATTAGAATAAGATATACTGCTCCTTTTCATTCTTCCTGAGCATTACCTTTCCAGAACACCTTTCACGTATTTTGAAATATCAAATGAAAACCAAAAAAATTATCTTTGTTTTTACCTTTTTGCCCATCCTTACTGCAGGAAACCTGCTGAGGCAGTTGAAGATACATCTTATAGGATCCATGGGCTCCCTGATGCCTGCAGACATCCCTATGTTCTCACTGTTGTGCAGAATCAGGCACAAAGGTAGGTACAAAACATGGGCAGTATGTTTTATAGGCACACACAAAAATTAATTACTTACTGTTACACCATTTTGTGACTGATCTACTCCCCTTCCTTTGGGAGGAACATAAAAGGAAACCAGCAGCAGAGCTTTGCAGTGTGGTTGGGGGCTGACTGAAGATTGAAAACCTAGAAATGTATCATAAGGTTAAATAACTCTATGCTTGCTCCCAAAGCCCTTGGGCTGGAGTATTTTGTCTGTGTTTGGATAATTACAAATGCAAAACTAACTTTTTAAGAATTATTTTACTTATTTATTTTAATTTTTATTTTCACATTAGGAGGAAATTATCTCTTTTCCCTTATTCTATTTCTCAAAAGTTGTTGAAAGAAATGTGGCCAGACAGCTACTTTGTTCTGTGACCGAACAAATGATGTCTGGAATGTAAATCAAATATAAAATACTCCTCTTCTAACCAACAAAATATTTGATAAAATTGTGTAGCTGTGAAAAAGCAGAGCTAGAGAAGGAAACTATTCTGAAGCATTAGATCATTATCGATAATGCAAAAGATGTCTCTTAAACTGTGAAAGAGAATATATGGAGAAATAAGAGTCTGAAGGAAAAACAGGGCAGGTATTGTAAGGCCATAAAGCTGTTTTATTTAAATTATTTATCCAACGAGAGTAAAAGAGAGACAGTACTTAACAGTAAAAGAGAAAAAAAATCCAAGAACATCACAGTATTTTAAAGGACAGATAAACTTAAGGTTTAATTTATATGTAATATTACAAAAATATATTGTGTCTTCACTGAAAATATTGGTCCATAGAAGAGCATACTCTTTTGCCCATGCCTGACTATTATTAAATACATTTTACCTTCTACAGTTTTAGCTTCTTCAGAGTTAAAGATTTTACCATTTATTTTATGTAAAATGTCACTTCAAAGTTTCTTATTCAAAGCAACTGATCAAAATGTCCTTTCCAAGAAAGGAAATGAAAGTGAATTTTTTTCCCCCTAATACATATACGAGTCCACTATTTAACTGTTCCAGTAATATGAAGAGAGAATTGGACTTAGCTTCTCTCAGTGGAACAGCAGTCAGCAAAAGCCTCTTAGTCCTCTTAGCCTGAGGAATGTGTGTCTCTAACAGATTGCCAGAAAAGATTAACTGCTGCAGGTAGCACAGCTGCTGGTTCAAACAATTTTGATCTTTTTATATCTTGTGCTCATTCTGTTTCCACATGGAATTGGTCTGCTTGTTATGGAGAGCCGCAGGTAGCACAGCTGCTGGTTCAAAAGATTCCAGTCCCCTTATATCTTCTGTGCATTGTTTCTGCATGGAGCTGGCCCAGTTGTTTTGGAGAGCCCCAAGGAAACCACTTTACGAAACAGTTTGCTAACCTTTTCAAGGAGTGAAATATGGTCCTACTTTTTTTTGTCTTTGTAGTGGAAAAGCTTGTTCATCAAAACCAGTATTTACCATAGTTTCTTTGCATAGTTTCTCCTAGGAGAGTAAAGAGATACCATTTAAAAAGCCTAGTTTAAGGAAAAAAAAAAAAAAGTGTAGATACGACCGTGCCTAACTATTTCCGAGCATGTACAGTCTGTGTGTCTGTGTGTTACATTTTAGGTTTTAAACAAGGTTTCTGAAAACTTATGATGGTGGGTTGATACATTTTTCCTAACTAGCCATTTAAAAGGTAGATCATTAGAGTAAATTGTCATCTAGTGACAAGTCAAGAGAAACAGGCAACTATGTAATCATCCATCTTGAAAAAGATTGATAAATGGAATTAATTTAAATTGTGACATGCTTATCTCCCTGCTGCTGATGTTGTGCATCTCAAAGTGAAAGGTCATACTTTTAAATAGCTAAAGTTGTATGACATCAATCCCTCATTAGTAATGCAGAAATCAAAACCATGTTATCACATGAGCTCTCACAGAGCTGAGCTCTGTACTGAAAAGCCTGGATGTTACTGAATGTTCTGTGGTTTGGATAAACATGTATAAGCTGAGAGTGCAGGAACAACCAGAATTTCTGTGTATGAAATACTAAAGTTGAATTAACTTGGCTATATGCTCAAGTTAGTAAGATCATACACTGCTGGGTAATCTGAATCAGTTCAGTTTGAAGGTTTTTGGGCAACTTCTGGACTTTGTTCTGTTGTGCTGTGTCAAATTTGTTTTTACCAAAATGCTTGCATCATTCCTGAAAGTGCAGTTTAACTTTCCTCTTAAAAATTTAAAAAAATAAGACAAACTACTGATGAGAGGATGGTGGGGAAAACAGATTTTAGTTTCTTACTAGTACATCAACATGATGGACTAAGGATCATTTTCACTACTGTATCTATGTCCCCTTGAAACATAAGGCAGAATACTGAATGATTTTATCAGCCATATCTCTCTTCCTTTTTTGAAGAGAAGCAATTTTGAAAGGTTAAGAAAAATTAAAGATAATCAAGATGATGACCACATGTTTTCTGACCAGCATAGCTACCTGGATGTGTAAAGAATATATTGCACTCCTCTGCACTACTATGAAATGTCTAAGGTATTCTGAAGTCTAGCTGTATAATTCTGAAACAAGGATAGCACTTTGTACCATTTTATACTACATATCTTCAGAGATTGATTGAAAGCACATTTTACATTTGTAGAACAAGAAAATCTTTGTGTGATGGCTAAAGTTACTGGATTTAGGAAGAAATTTTAAAAAATGTCAACCTGTATCCTCACTTGTAAGACAGAACATTTTCTTCATATCTTTGATGAAGGGATGTATGGACTGAGAAACCAATAAAAGTAATTAGTCTAATATATGTGCTCAGCATCATTACATTCTTTTGCAAATCCCTGCAGAGATTTGGGCTTAAGAATGCCAGAAGACCTAACAAGAATATTGTATTCATACTCTCTATTATTGATACCTAAAGGCCGGTCTGTGCTTCCTCAAAAAAACCCCCAAAACTTAGGAGACTGCAGTAAGTCTGTATTAGTTTTGGGTAGTGGATGCCCATAAAAAATAGGGAGAAAGATAGAATATTGCTGTACTTGGTTCTTTTTTTTTACAAGATTCATTGATGACTGAGGTGTCTCCTAGGATATGTGTTACACTAAGCATTAGGAGAATGAAACACTTCATTACTCGGTTAAATTTGTCAATAAAATTGTTACAAATACAATTAGATTTTTTTCAGGAACTCGATGATAGCAAACCCGTTTCCAAGGACTGAAGATACCCAGGAGGGAAAGCCTTGTCTTGTCATTATAGTAATTCAAACTGCAGGTGAATTTTGGTATATTCAAGACTATTATTAGTGAGACCTTTTCATTTACTGAGCAGCAGGTCTGCAGTTTCACAGATACCATTCCCATAGATTAATAGTCACTATGGGCATGCTACTATTAGTAGTTGATAAAAATAAACACAAAAGAATCAGGTTTATTTATATAAAATAAACTTCAAAGAATAGGCTGTTTTTCCACACTAAAGAGAAAGTGGCTGGTGAGGAAAGTATGCCAGTGATGCCTTCTGAGCTGAAGGAAATAGTACATTCTTTCTCTTCAGGGCAGTTTGTGTATCTTTTCTAATTTCTATTAGCTGTGCAGATGTTAATGACCACTTTTTCCCAGATCTCTTTTTCTAATGTTTTTCATCACAATTCTTCAGAAGTTTCAAAAGTGTGAAATGTCAGCAAAATATTTCACATACAGACAAAATAATAGTGAAGACAAAAGAGAAACTATAATAAGCATCTGCTGCAGACCCTGACGACTGAAGAGAGCAACAGGAAAATAAACAAAAAACACTACTGGGCAAGTATTAACTCAGGACAAGATAATTTGCTCAAGGTTGACTACAACGAACTGGACATCTGTTGGGTAACAAATACAGGAAACTGCACAACATCAAAGGTATTCTGCAATTAGCCAAAGGATAACTTCATGATGTCGAAAGTGGAGGATGCAACCATGAAGGCAGCAAGTCTGTATTAACTTCTTCCAAGCTGGTGTGATTGGAAATCACTTACATATCTGATAATTTGATGGTAAAGGGCAACTTTCATGTCTCAAAAAGAGAAAAAAAATCATAGAATACAATAATAAATATAAATCTGTGACTTTAAAAGCAAGTCTCCAAATCCCTATTATATGAACTAACACAAGATTACTTTCTACATCTTAGTTGAAAATTCAGATGCTGTCAAAAATGTGGGTTTAGTGTATTCACAGTTCCTCTCCCTTTTCCCAGCCATTCCTAGAACATGTCTTGTGCTGATCTGTGTCTGGACTTCATGCTTTTCTGTGGGGTGGTATATCCCAGCTCAGCCCTGGTCAGTGTATAGTTCATTCCAAGTCTGTCCCTCCCTGCAGTATCATGTATCTGTAACCTGATTCGCTGTACAATTTTTACCGCGCCCTCCGAACCGGGGGGATAAGAGTGCGAACGGGGAAGCCTCGCGCTCTCTCTGCCAGCTCCCTTCCCCCTGGGCCCCTCTTCTCCCTGGGGGTCTCCGGACTCTCCCCCTTCCCTCCCCCTTTCTCCCCTTCCCCCTCCTCTCTCAGAGACCATGCGGCTTCCTGGAACTGAATTCTCAATAAACCCTCACCTCGGCACCCTATCGGCGTCTGAATCCCCTCGCCTGCCAGCGCACGGACAACCACGCTTCTAAGACCCCCCGGGGGGGTCCTGGGGAATCCTCCCCGGGATCCCCCAACAAATGCACACCGCAACACTTTTCTTAGCTTGTCTTCTTTGTCCCAGCAGCTCATAATTCATTTTTTGTGTCCAACATGTCCCCCTTTGTTTCTCTAATCCTGTCTTCTTGCTTTAACAGATCTTGTTTCTCATTCTCACATTCTCTCTTTGCTGATAAACTCCAAGATTATATCTTTATGTCTGTCTGACTCCTCTGTATCACTATGAAATTTCTTTTGCATCATTAAGAAGAGAAGCTAATTAGGTGTCAGACTCAGACCTTGTGCCTTTTTCCAAGTCAGGGCATTTAAAGTCCTCTTAAACAAATTCAGATTTTTAGTACATTCAGTTTAGGGCTGAAGCACGTCCACTGGCTTTTTGAAGAACATGGAGGTACAGCTTAGTAAATGGCATTTTAGTAAGTGCTGTGAGCTATGAGAAGCTTGGATATGTTAAATGATTTTGTAGGCACAACAGTAGAAAAAGTTAATGAAATACCTCACCACTGTGCAGTTTTTAGTGGTTTGGGTTCTTATCATTTGGCCATAGTTTGGTCAAGTTCACGAAGACAAAAGAAGAAAATAGATAATATAGAAGCTACCATTCCAAATGTCAGCTTCTGCTCTGAAGATTAGGGGCATTGAAGTTATATGAGGAAAAGTTTGCCAACTTTATCACATTGGCCAAATGATGCCTTTTTCTTCAGCTCACATGTAAAGATAGCTGAACAATTTCTGCTGAAGGTTTCCCAAAACCCACACCCCAGGCTAACAGAAGTAATGAAAAAATCCAGCACAAATGCTAAAAGTTGACAATGTTTGAAGCAGCTTTAAAAAAATTCTAAATAGATTTGACTACTAGCTTTCTTCCAGATAGTATTGATAGGAATTCTGCTTTTCAGAAACTTTATTGCAGTTTAAAAAATTCCATTCACTCTATCTATGAAGATATTAAGCAAGGTTTTAAAAATGAACAGGTTTCAGTTGAAAGTATATGTATGTGTATTTTAAAGGAACTTTAAAAGGCTTGAAGTACATCTGTAGTGATTGCAGCTATAGTGTAGAAAAATCCCTATTAGATTTAAAGTCTGTTAGCTGAAGGACTAATCATTAGCTGAAATTGAAGGACCAGCAGCAGTCCAAGGATAGCAGCAGACAGATCTGGAGAAGTTCTGACCATTTAGAGATGCAGCTGTTCAGAGTTTTGCCAGGCTTATTTGCAGCTAAGGAATATCTTGGTTTTTAAGTTGTTTCTAAAAAATAATTGGAATCACTGCTCATGCAGGTAAATAAGCAGAAAAGTAAGGATGACAGAATCTGACCTTGTCAGTTGATAGTATAAGACATAAACTAAATTTAGTGAAAGCTATTCTTTTAAGTAGTGCTACTTTAACCGAGACTATATTGTTGATGTTATTAACCTTTCTTAAGACCTTTGAGAAAAGAAGAAAATCTGAAGATGCACAGTAATTTGAAGAGTATGTTATGAACCTTATAAAAGAGATCAATTTCAACAACAACCTGTCATCTACTGGCATAAAAGTAATGAAATTGGAATAGCCCACTGGAGAGGCTGCTGATGTTCCAGTTAGTCTTCATGTAATTGAAAGAATTTGGCTGTGATGGAAGCATAAATTGTATGGATATTTTTGTTAAGAAGCTTGGCAGACACCTCTAGGGGATTAATTTTCCTCTGATGGATCCAATGACAAAGTTTTGTGCTATATTTCAGGAATTTTATTTCTGAAGTTCTTCTGTCTTACTGCAAAGAAGAAACAATATGCAATATATCTGCTCTCTATCACTGCAATTTCTTTCTTAGGTATCTGCTGTATGAAAAATGATGACATAGCTCAAATAATCTGTATCTTCCACAAAAATAAATTTGTCTTTTTAATTGTTAGGGTGTTTTGAATACACATTTTAATTACAATATTTCCGATTTTAAGATTTACCAGTCACCCTTGTGCCCTGAGGAGTCATAAAAACTTCTAGGGGATTATAGTGATGTTTCTGTAGAGTCTTGTGAAAAGGTCATGTATGTTAAACATGCAAAAAAAAAAAAAAAAAAAAAAAAAAAAAAAAAAAAAAAAAAAAAAAGCCTTGGTCCTCTGCAATCTGTAGTTTTGAAATGACCCTACTGTGAGGTCAAAATTGAAAGTTTCGAGTTTGGGTAGATAATTCTGCATGAATGGGCTTATTGACACATCCTACTTGGTTTTAAGAAAAAATGCTTAATCACATGCAAACGTTTTCATTCCCCATTTGAATTCTGTCCTACAAAGCATGTATTCACATCCTTAATTTTTCACTTGATGTTTAATCCCACTCTGAATTCAGTTAGGTTTACAACTACACTGAAGCTGATGGAGACAACCCATTTTAAACATAATTTGATTGAAAACCTTCAACAGACAGGAGACAAAGACCTACTGTTATTTTAGATATGCTAGAAGTAAAAACCTACTTTTTACCCCTTTAAAAATTTAGTTTAATTCAATTCAACTTAATTGAAGAGACACTAGAGTTATTCTAACATGAATAAAAGTAAGTCACCATCAGACAATTTGTTTAATAGGGTTAAACTCTATAAAAAAGAAGAAAGGGTATTTTTTTTCCTTAGATGCACCTTCCAAAGCTTCCCTTACTTTTGGAGAATAACAATGCAAGAAGGCCCTTTTGATGTTTTTGTGAAATACACATTTGAAATCAAATGGCAGTTATCACTTTGAGAGTGGAATTAGGAATTCAAATTCCTATTTTAAACTGCATGCAAGTATAAGAATGATTTAAAAAATACCTGTTTTAGACATTTTAAAATATCTAAATATAACTTTAGACTGTAAGCTTAGTGATGACTTATAATACCAAGTTTTTAAAATGAAGACAAGATAATTATGATACAGATATTATGCAAAATTGTCATTTTGCAATTATTTGAACTATGTTGCAATTATTTGAACTATTTTTCTGATTGTTAATATGTGCACACAGTATAACTATTGTGCTGTAGATATATATATGCGCTAGATATCTGGCAGTACATAATGTGTAGATGGTGGTTTCTTGTCTGGCACATTAACAACAAAGGTTTATTACTTAGTCAGGTGCCTCTAGTGCAGTACTCACTGAATGAATGGACAGCAGCTGGATATATGCACAATTAAACAGGGAAAGCAGTCAATCAGTTGCACACATCAGGTTACAAAATAATTCCCTATTTGCTAGAAACACAAAAGGTGAAAGATATGAAAAATTTTTGGAACCCTGGGCACTGAGAATTTTAGACTTTCTGTGCTGACAGGCACTGACTCCTAAGAAATTCCTGCATTTGACCTGAGGCTGTGGAGAAAGCTTCCAAAATTGAATGACAGCACTGGCATTATGGGTGTGTAGTTTGAATAGAAGTTTGTAACATCACATGGTGGAGAACTTGGAGTTTAAGGTTTTAGAATATAGTAAAATATATAAAGCAAGATGGAGGTGTTAGGGTGTAAGCTAGTCCTTCTTTTCCACCTTCTTCTTCATGGGTCTAGGTGGTATTTTGTAATTGGATAGAAAAGCCCGCATTGCAGACCACGGGTGGCTGATCATTGGGTTAAAAGTAAAAATAATTTAGGTGTAATTTCTTAATTGGACAATTTATTCTTAAATTTCTTGTAGAGAAAGAGATAGCAGCCATTTGTTACTTTGTTAGCTAGAAGTGCTGTAGAACTCAAGGCTTGTGAGACTGTAACATAGATAAAAATTAATGAACATCTGAGTCTGAACATGAAATATCACCTCAAGTATTTAATCCTGACTCTGGTGGAAAAGAAGATAAAAAGCAACAAAAATAAGAATCACATATTAGATCTTTTATAAAATTATATGATGATGTATTTTAATTCCAACACTTAGCTATGTTTATGGTTAATCTGAATTCAGTAGGTGCTTAAACATCAAGTGAATATTAGGGATGTGAATACATGATTGGTAGGATGAAAGTCTTTCAATAGTTCACAGATACACTGATTAAAGAAATTGTGTGCCAATATCTGCAAGAGGAATGAATATTATTTATGTAAAACAAAATTTTTGGTCCTACTGGAAAATACTGAGCATATTCATACCACTGTAATGAAAGAAATAGGGGGTTATGCACATTAAATAATTTATAATATATTTTATCTATTTATAGATGTCTCATGTATTTAAAAACGGGCCAGATTTTAAAAACAGGCCAGATTTTGAAGGTCAGATATTCCACATGTATTAGCACTGAACCACTTTGGTAACTTTATTCAAAAAACCCCATGACTACGAAGTACTGAGAAACTTTGATAGAATCCAGATAGGATTGAAAGAGTCCAGCGCGTTCCTACCCAGTTATTAGGAAATTCACTGTGCAGCCTTATATATATAGTTTTTATTTCTAGATATCAACTGCCATTTTATGCTTTAGAGTAAATCCTGCAGCTCATACGTGATCATGCCTCTATTTCCATCAGGTATCAATAAAAGAAATACTGGAGTAGCAACACCAGAGTACAGAGTAGGTTCTATATGTTTTACTCTATTATAAAAAGAGTGGTAAATCATGCCTGAGTCAGCATTCTCCAGCATAGGATATCAAGTCGGGAACACTTGTAGTGAGGAAATGCCACAATTCCATCCACTACATTCTTATAATATGAAACAATCCAAAGGCACTTTCCCAATTTTTACCAACATGAAGGTAAAAAAAAAAAACCAAACAAAAAACCCCTTTAATAACCATGCAGCAATAATATAAACCATGCCTTTTTGCATTTTTTTAATTGATTTTTTAAATACTTTGTTCTGACACTGATAAAAGTACAGGGATGACAAATCATTTTGTTTTCCTTGTCTTATTTTTCATGCCTTGTCTTATTTTGCTCTGTAATTTTCAGCTTTTGTTTTTGGTATATTTCCTCTAGTTTGAGACCCTGATTTCTACTTGCAATACTACTTTGATTATTTTTAATTTGTATACTTTAATTCTCTGACATGTGGCAGAATGAGTTGTCAGAGGAATGTAGTTTGCTAGTGTCTCTTCTTAGAGGCATTTTTTCTCCCATAGTAAGATTAAAACTTATTCAAAATAGATGCATTAGATAGCTGATAGTCCACCTATGGAGAAAAACAGATTTAAAGCTAAAAGTGTATTGTCCTTTTTTCTTTTTCTATGCCAAGGGTATTTTAACAGAACACAGGGAAAGATACCAAATTTAGATAAACACTGAATTTAGATGATTAAGTATATGAACCTTTCCCTCATTTGTGTGATTTGAATTTTTTTTCTCCTTTTCTATAGACATTAGAAACTACGTATTTTGAAAAAAGAAAAGAGAAATACCTTTAATCTAGATTCAATCTCATTAGGCTTAGGTTCCATTTCTGTTTGAAAGGATAGCTGTAACTCCATGAAAGAATGACTGAGCCATTATCTTATAAGAGTCTCACGAGGAAAAAGCCCGTTGTTTCTGAAGATCTACATATTATTATTTTGTTTCACTAATTTAACTTTATGAAATATTGTGAGTACAAATTATCCCAGACCATATATTTTATGGCTTCTGTCTCTGATGTTGTGCTGACCAAAACTGAAAGTTTTCCTGAGAGTTTAAATTAAAATCAAATCCATTTAAATATCAATTTCTCATCATTTTTGTTTACAAACTTATGAAGTTCTGTGAAGCTTTTTGATTTCAACTCAGCTGCACACACATTTCAGTACAATGTTAAAAATAATTTTATTACTTAATATTGATTTGATTTAAGAACATTAAATGAAAGTCTTCTTAAAAGGTAGTCAGTACTATGATTCCATAGTCTTTTGAAATAAATGTATTCTCACTTTTGTGTGAGGTTTAGAAAGCTTGGTTTCTCATAAAATCTTGCTTGAAGACATTGGAAATAAACTGCTTTGAAAATCCTTCTACCTATATCGAGAACACTGAAAAGTAAGATTGCACTTACAGCCTCTCTGTCTTGCTATTCTTACTGTTTGTTTAATTTCCTTTTATGATATTGTTTCTTGCTCTACAGTGAAGTATTTCATACAGTAAATGGACCATGCAGTTTTGTACGAGTCATTATTACAACGCCATAAATTAAAAAGGGAATAAGGTATACAGTTCATACTGGGTGCTCACTACTGA
The DNA here is from genome assembly GCA_013400215.1 of Cisticola juncidis. Taxonomy (NCBI): domain Eukaryota; kingdom Metazoa; phylum Chordata; class Aves; order Passeriformes; family Cisticolidae; genus Cisticola; species Cisticola juncidis. The sequence goes on along the minus strand of VXBR01003442.1, from coordinate 149,099 downwards.
GCACTTCTGACTTTGTCATTAAAATATCATAGAATGGCTGAAAATAAATGTTTGGTTTAATACTTATCGAAAAGTTAATTTTAGTAACTGTACTATTGAAAATCATTGTAAGAAAAGTGTTTATCAAGATTCTATTTCTCAAATGTTTCATATACGCACTCAACAACTTCAATACTTTCTGACCATAGAGTATAAAGGATATTTTTTCTACTAGATTTTAAGTAAATGTTTGTTCTGAAAAGTGGTGTAGCAACATGTTACCCTAAAACTATTTCCTGAGGAATACTCTTGAAAGAGAATAGCTTACTGCAACGTATTATTTTACTTTTAAGTTCCTTTTTTTGTGCCAAAATATGTATTTTTGACCATTTAACCATGTTATAATATTTTATTAATGAGATTCTGAATACTTTTTAATGAAACTTTACATATTTTTATACCCTGCAAATCACTTCAGGGCATGACCTTAAATGAGTTGAAAAGAAACTTCCATGATTTTAATTTACTTTATCCTAATAATCTTTTTTAGGATCCAATGCTTACAGCTATCTTCATATATGAGATATATTACCTGATGTCTTTAATGCATTTCTTTTCCAATCAGGCCTATAGGTCATTGCTGAAAAGCAATGTGAACACACATTATTATTCTTAATTTTTTAAAATTTTCTCAGATCTGTTTACCACTTTAATATCATAGTCTTTTCTCAACAATATAAATTATTTATTTAGCATCTTGTTTTCTCAGTATCTGTGTTGAATTCCTCAGAAATCAAATTTGCTAGTGACTAACATAGTTTCCAGACCAAAGTCTCAAATTCATCCATCTTAAAGAATATGCATGATTTGTCAAAATATTTCTGAATACCTCTGAAGGGGCATTGGCTGAAAGATTCTTAGCTTAGGTATGCAATTTTGATTTTAATCTCTCTACAGTCATTTTTGTCTGGAATTACATTAACTAATATTTTTTTGTCCCTGCTATAATATTTCAAGCATTACGTCTTATGAGAGTGGTTAATTTATTTTATTTTTTTTCCTAGTGAGACTGGGAAAATTTGTGTCTTCATTAACTTATGTTTATTTTTCAGACAGATTAGGCATATGTGTTCTTCAGTGGTTTTTTACTATTTTAAGTCCATTCTGGTGGAGTGTTCAGTTTTTCCACTGAGACCCTTTGTTTTGCCTTGTTTTATGGTGGTTGATGATGTTTTGCTTGCCTGTAATTGCACACACTTCTGTGAAGTGCATTTCCCAAAATGAAGTACTACCTGCCATTTCAGGTCACTGATGCTACATAAAACCGTGCTGTTGCTTAATGCAATCAGATCTTCCTACTTAGAGAGGAATTTGCAATTTATGCTCCACTGAGGGCTCCTTCCTAATTCCCCTATATCTCTTCAGTCTGTTTCAGATTTTGTTACAAAATGATGAAACAGATGGAGCTGGACAGGTTTAGGGATTCTTTGGTGAAAGTCTCCAAGCACTGTGCTGTTGCAATGTTTTGGGAAGAACCTCACTTTGTTTTTCCCTTGGTAAAACTGCTATGTAGCTTGGGTCTACAGTCTTATTCAGTCTTTTAAGTGTTGATTTTCTACAGAATTGGCAAAATTGTATTTTTTCATGTATACTTCTTGATTCAATTAGAAAAAGGTGTTTATTTTCATAGGAAATATCAGTTTGCAGTGAAAGCCACAACAAAACAATGTGCAGTGAGATTTCTGGTGGTGAAAATCCTGCTGGGGCTATGTTAACCACGAATGGACTGTACTCTGTTTTACAGTGAATGTTTTTGTCACCCTGTAGGTTTCCTTTCAAGTTAGGAGAAGCAATGAACAGAGAATCTGTATTTAGACCCTAAAACGTGGGCAACAGAAAAATTTCACCTAACAAAAGAGTCACATAGCAAGATAACCTGTAGAAGGGCAAGGCAGATGGGAATGGCTCTTCCAGGAAACTTGGGGGTAAGGAGGGGCTGCCTGCTGCTGCTGTAAAAGGGAAGATGTCACATTCTTAAAATTTTTAGTTTTGAATGACAACTTTCACCTACTCCTGAAAAAAAGGATTCTTCAAACTTTTGCTTTCATCTGATGTCTGATAGTGTTAGGGAACTGGTGGTAGGGAGCAAGTCAGGTGCAGACCTGGAGAGCAGGTGCCTGGAGAGGGCTGGAAACCCTGATGAGAGCAGTGTGCAACTGCTCAGCCATGACAATGATATGGCACAGGCTCCTGGCACTCACCACAGCACATACAGACAAAACTTATTATTTACTCTTTGAATTCCAGCATGTTCTCAGCTCCCATAAAATCCAAAACAATGGGCCACGTGTGTCTTTGTGCAGCTGCTTTTATCTGCTTTGGTGTCCCAGGCCCTCTGGTCCAGGTGGGCTCCAGGTGTGCCAGTGACTGACAGCGATTCTGGGCTGGAGGCCCTGGGTGTGGGGGGTGTAGGGCACATCCCACTTTTTACAGAATTGCACTGCCTTCCCCACCACCCCTCACCCTCACATGTATTGTTTTGAGGCAGTAATCATTTTCTCCTGGGAAACAATACCTGGGAAGCAAACAGGAAGAACTAGAGGTCTGCAGGTGGTCACAGTAATATCTCTAATAATGACACAGACTAGACCCTGACTGGCAGGGGAGCATCTCTGCTGAGAAGAACTTAGGGTTGCTGGTAGATGGCAAGCTGGGCATAAGACAGCATCTTGTCTTGGCAGCAAAGCAGGCCAAGAACCTCCTGATGTGTAATAACAGGAGCACGGGTAGGAGGTCCAGAGAAATGAACGTTCCTTGCCTCCAGGAAAACTTCATCTGGTGACATGGATCTATTTTAGGTCCTCTGACAGAGGAAAAATTCTTATGAACTACAGCAAGTTCAGGCAAAGCACTTCATAGTGGTAAATGTTGTCAGGATGAAACACAACAGGCATAAACTGAAGCAAGAAGTCAACAAGAGGAGCAATACTGATCTAAGGAAATCGTGCTTGCATGGAATGAAGTGATGCTCAGCATGGGATATTTGGAAGAGCAAAACTTACATGAGATCTGAGCTGCCTTTCTTTCTGTCAGACAAAACACAATCACACTGACACTGAATGTTAGACTACCGAAAAAATGTGGTGTATTTCTGATTTTGGCAGTTTTATCATATCTGTTGTTATAAAAAGGAATTCAGTACTTCAATTTTGCAGTAGTTTTTTGAACCATGTTTCCAGCCGAGTTGAAAAGGAAAAAATATAATAATGCATTTCAAAAGAAAAATAAAACCTTAAAGATTAAAATTGGGCCTGATCAGTCTCAGGAAGGTATGAGAGAGGAAACTTCATCAGTGTCTGTCAGTATCTGAAGGGAAGGTGTCAAGAGCATGGAGCCAGGCTCTGCTCAGTGGTGCCAAAGCAGTAGGATAAGAGGCAAGGGGCAGAAACTGATGCACAGGAAGGGCTACCTGAATGTGCAGGTGACCAAGCACTGGAACAGATTGGCCAGAGAGGCTGTGGAATTCACTGGAGATATTCAAGAACCATCTGGACACAGTCCTGTGCCCTGTGCCCTGGGATGACCCTGCTTGAGCAGGGAGCCTGGACCAGATGATCCACTGTGGCCCCTTCCAACCTGATTCTTTCTGTGATTCTTCTGTGATTCTGGGATTTACCAAGTCCCTTTGCTGCTATTAGTATTAATGGGAATATGTAAGGTTTGATGAGAGGCTTTTAATTAGAGAGGTTCTAAAGGATCTGATCAATTAAATTGTTTGTTTCAAAGGTAATCGAATGTTTTAAACATCTGGATGCTGTTGTTAACTTTAGGATGGTTTATCTTAATTATCTTTCTCTTTGTGCATCTTAATTTATTTAAATAAGTTTAGGGAAGAAGTTGTCTAAGTTAACAACAAAGGCTGACTTCACTTCGTTTCTTTTTGTGAAAGAGCTACAATAATGCAAGTAAATGAGGCTGCTCCATAGAGACTAGCTGTACCATAATTTGGCTTTTTTCCTAAATAGTAGTTGAATATTAATTAGAAGTATTTTTGTTTCTTTTGAATTTATCAGTAATTTAAGAGAGTCCAGCTATTTCCATTACATTTTTTTCTACATTTTTATGTTTTAACATTACTTCATTAGAAAACAGTCTTTCAGAATATTTAAAAACTAATGTGAATCATTTACCCACGCATCCAATTTTTGTAATGCGCAAAATATTACTTTAACCTTCAAAATGAGTTTGAAAATATGACAAGACAATCCCCAAAGCAATGTAGCAGAAATACTTTTTTTAAAAGTTATTTAAACTGATGGTAACAAAGCACCATTTAACTAAACATGGCATAACTACAGGAACTTTAGTGAATGATGATTTTTTAAAAGATTTTTATGTTTTTGATCAAAAAAATCCAAAGTGAATTGTAAATGAGAAACAAAAAGTAGTAATAAGTAATAAGTATGGTGCAATATTCACAATAAAAATTTTTGTGTCTGTGGAGTCTATTATTGTGACTTTTGTGTTAAGAGCAGGAATGTGCTCTTAATACAGATGATGAATCTGTTGATGATGCAATTATGTGTGACATCCTACAGACATGCAATAATATTATATAGAAATAAGTGAAAGCATAAATTATTAGTTTAAGAAATAAAGTATTACCTTATAAGAAAAAAAAATTCAGATCTAAATCAGGTGATGATTTGGAAAGAACAGAAGAAAATATTTTGATTAGCATATGGCTGAGACATCATTAATGACATTCTAATTCAAAATTTGTGAAAGTCAATTTCAGTTAATATTTTTACAAAAATTACTGTGAAAGACTACATATTTGAGGACTCAAAAGATAATTTATCCTAAGAGTTTATAATTTTCACAAAGCATTTTGGAGCAGGATTTGAGATTCAGCTGCTGTAGTGTATTACTGTGGATTATATGAGACACTTTGTCAGATAACCAGCTTTAGTAGATATTCCTTGGTTCCTAAATATTTTGTGAATAAAATGTAAGGTCTGTGTGAATTTCTTCCTAGGGCTGCTGGAAATCACACAGCTTGCTCTGTGAATGTTTCTGTATTTTAGCAAGGGCTTTGTAGAGAATAGTGCTGAAAGCTGACCTTTAAAATGCACGAAGTTTTTCTGTGCTGCCTTTTATGTGCAATTTATCACTACCCTGTGGATCATGCTGCATAGCACTTTATTTTTGAGCTAGTCATGTGGTCTTCAGTAGCACTATTCAGTGTTTGAGACATTATCCAATGTAAATTTAGTATCTCATTTCATTCCTCAGTTTGCATTAGCGTCCTCTGCTTTTAAGCTGCTTGTTTCTTAAGGGCTAAATTTTTATATCTGTCTTAGTCCTCTCAGCTATTACTTTATATAATTTATCTTCCCTTTTCTCTTCAGCTTTTCTGAAGACTCTCTTTTTTTTCCTATTTTTCTTTCCTTTAGGATACCAAAATAGGTATTTTTGTCTATGACCACAATATTCTTCTGTATCCACAGAGATGAATATAGGCCTAAATATCAAAATGCTTTCCATCTTTGATACTTTATGCATTTTATAATTTCCTTTATGTGTCCTATCTACCCTGACTAATACTACATTTAATAACTATGAAAGATTAAATTGCAAATATTAATAAAAGCAGAATTAATTTTAATATTTCTTTTCTAAATCTGAAGATATGTTACAGTTGCTCCCTCATTTTATGTTGTATTGTTATAAAGACACAGAATGCTATTCAGAAATTCTGTGGGTCCCAGAAATAGGTCTTAAATATATATCTGAAGAACTGGAATAATGGACAAAGGTCTTTATCCAGGTTGATTTGAAAAGTTAACAGGAAACTTAAAAAAAATGTAGTGATGAGAAGTAGAGTTGGATTCAGAGTATTCATCTCCCATTAATTTTTCACCTATTTTTAAAAAGGTTTTAGAAGAAGAATACTGGCGGGAGGGAATAAAAGTTAAAAAAAAAAAAAAACCCAAAACAATCAAAACCAAAACAAAACCCCCTTATTTACGTTCCCAGAGAAGGAGTTATAACTATCAAGAATACCCTGAAATGCTTCTTATCTAAAAAAAGTAACAGATGTATCCTTGTAACCTTCTTTTCCACCTGTCAACCATTTTTCCTGTGTCAGCAACATCCTTTCTCTTTCCCACACTTTATTACTCTCCTGCCCTTGTAACTTTGTATGAGATGCTTGATTTTATAAAATTTCTGTGAAAAGAAACAACAAACTATTATATCCTAATGGCTTAATCTTTCCTGCAGTATAGGATAGGTTCAGTTCCTTCTGTGCTTACTATTAATTTTTTTTTTTTTTTTGAAAACAGAGTTCGAAAGAATTTATTTTCTGCATGAGTTTATACTTACCTGATATGTATGCTGGGGGAAACAACAGAGGTTTTTTATCTTGGCTGTTTGTGGAAACCATCTTTTATACATCACCCTAACATGAGGTTGCTATGTATATTTGCACACGTGTACTGCAAAGCTCTCTAGTGTCTGACAGAACCAGCCTAACCTGAATAATCTGCAGAAGCATGGGCTGTGATGCCACTAAAAGTGACAGGGATGTCTTATTATATATGACACATACATATATTTTAGTATATAGTATAATAATCTATAATAACATATTACTCTCTTCACATAACTGACATGGAAGGACTACATATTTAGTTTATATATAATGAATATTTCTTAATATAATTTCTCCTACATTCTTGTTTTCCATTTGATAACATTTTTCTCAGCCACTGCTTAGACGCACTACAGAGTAAGAGTAAGTGATATAAAAAAACCAAAAGTTCCACCCACTCTATCCTATTTCTGAGCAAAATAAGTCGAGAAAATTGTGGTTTTACTGTAAAAAGGTTCAGAAGGCTCAGAAAATCTTGTTTTCAGAGGAAGTAATTTACCAGAGAAAGTAAAAATCCTTTACTACAGAGGCTGTTTGTCATTGTATTTATGAGTAATTCTTACACAGTAATGCGGGCAGATATTGTTTTTTATAGTCAAACTTTTTTTTAAAAGTAAAATGCATAATGTTACTCTGTGTACTAGCTGTGACTGGAGTGGAGTTAACCATCTTCACAACAGCCCCATATGGTGCTATGCTTTGGATTTGTGTCTAAACAGTGTTGATAACACTAAATGTGTGTCATTTTCCCACTCTGCACCCTGCTTTCCCACTATGAGTAGACTCGGGATGGGCAGGAAGCTGGGAGCACTCACAACTGGGACTCTGGCTGGATGAAGGAATTTACCACACCCTGTGTCATGCTCAGCAATAGGAAAGGACAGAGGAATGAGAGAGAAGTTTGGCTTCCAAGATGGTATTTTCTCAGAGACTGGCAGGGTATCAATCTTCATGAGGTGGTGAGTGCTTGCCTCTGCATTGCTGGTTTGTTTCTCTTTCCTTCACTTATTAATCTGTTTTTGTCTCAACTCAACTTTTCTCGTGATTACTCTCCTTGTTTTGTCCCCCATCCCACTGGGGTTATGGTGGCAGCAGTGTGGGTGCTTAGCTAAGGGTTAACTCACAATGCTTTATCTATATTTTTGTAATATAAAACTTCAGTTTTATGAAGCAGTAGAACTTGGTTCTCTCTGTGCAAGAATCCAGAAATGCATCTAACTCCAAGTCTGATTTTGAGGATGTTGTTCCAAGTGTGTGATGGGAAATAAAAGTGATTGTGCAGATGTTTAAAGCCAGGGATGGATAAGTAAATTCCTAAATTTTGCCCTTACCGAATGTATTTCCAGGACAAATGCTGAAAGTGGGATGCTTGTTACAGAGTCTTTTGTAAACTGCTTTAATGAGTTCCATTCATAAATATGCATGAGGAAAAAAATTAATTTTTACAAATGTGCTGCATATTTGCATGGTCATTAACAAATGAGCTCTAGGCCATGCATGGAAACAGCCACATAAAACAACAGCAGCAATACAATAATTCCTTCCCCTCTTATCTGGGGAAGGTGCACACTTCAAAATCATTAAGCTTCTTGTGTGAATAAGAGACATGGTGATCATACTGATTTCCATATAGCTTAGTAGAAGTATGAGATATCTTTTTCCCATGTATCTGTATATAAATCCACACATAAACATATTATTTTCTATTTATAATGAAAGGAGGTTTTAGCTGTATAGATTTTGTTTAAAATGTTAGTATTTACAGGAAATAGAAGAAAACCAACATCTCCGTATGAGAAAAATAGATTATCTCTTGACATAAAAATAAATTAATAATCTCCTCTATTGCTCCCCAACACCTCACCAAAATTCCTTCTTGAGCAAATTTCTTTAAATGATACACCTATCTGTGTTCTCTGGTGGTTTCAGAGCTTGTGCACAAAAGGCTTAGATAGGTGCATTAGAACAGAAGCAGCAGATACATAAAAAATAAAACTACTTATTTTTATAGCTTATATTGGGAAGAAGTAAGATAAAGATGACAATGTTGATATCACAAATAAAATAGTCTCTCTTGCATTTTTAAAATTTAAAATTGTTGCCATAAAACATATGAGAAAGTATTCAATATATTTGAAATCTACTCATAGGTTAATAACTCAAAGCAAAATAAAAACAATAACTTATATTCTGCAGATCTTGACCCTGCCAACGTGACTTGAAAAAGCTGGCAAGAAGGTTGTCCTCTTGTTGAATTGTTTGGCTCATATTTTATGCACAAGCATGCTTTGCTTCCAGATTTGGCATGAATGTCTTCCTGTTTCCCCCAGGGACGAATGCATCCAGGGCAACAAATAAAAAGGACAAAGTCTCACTTTCTGTTACAGTTTGAGATAACCTTCATGATACTGCAGATCAGAATCTTTCTTTATACCTGTCTGTGTCTTTTTTTGTTTCATCAAAAATCCTTTTGCAATAGTGTGAAACCGTCAGTTGATTTCAGGAGTGGTCAACTATGATCTGCACTGTGTTTGGGAACTAATTATAGATTATTTTTCTTGGCCCTTTTCTGCATAGCTGATGTTTGGCTCTGTGTTCTGGCACGTGGCTTTTATGTGCACAGTGACACAGTGAAAATGGCCTCTCAAAGGGCTTCTTCCTGAGTAAACTTAATCTGCTCTTTGCATTTGTCCATTACATTCTCTTAGGGAACACTGCTTTCATGTCAAAAACCTTAAACTTTCCTGATTTTGATTTTGAACAACTTCACTGCAGACATTTTTCAGTCCTCTTCTACAATGTGCTATGCTGTAAGCTTGCTCTCGACAGTCAAGCTCCCATGTTAAGGAAACATTAATCTTAAAGTATTCATTCAGTGGTAGATACAAAACAAAGCATGCATGCTTTTTTATATGTGTTTTCAGCCGGAGCCTTTATAAACAGATTATTAAACAAACAAACAAAAAACCCCCAACTATTTGAATCCTTGACAGTTCTGTCAGAGGTGAACTGCAGGAGAAGCAGTGGTTTGTTTCCAGGTAGATCAATACCTTTTTGTTCACTGAAGCAGAATTAATACTGCTGTACACTGCCATATCTCTACAGATAAAATACTCACCTTCTTTAATACAACAAAGCTCATGGACCTAAATTCTAAATTCTTTCTAATCTTCCGCACATGTATTATAAATGTATGAACAGCTTTAAGTGTTTGGGTATGAATCAGTAAAAACTATTTGAAAAATAAGTCATATACTGAATCCAGGGTTTGAATAATTAAAAATATAACAAAAGATCTATTCTATGCAGCATAGCTCAATCTTTAATTTTTACAGTGTGAGACAGGATTTTCATGTTAACCTAAATACAGTTCTTCCAAATCTCCTTTCACAGCCAATTTGTAAATCTTCAGTGGAATGCTTTAAGATGTATGCAATATACCTGAGATGCTGAAACAACTTTCTTAATGTTATTCAAATGTCTTTGGGAAATATGTATCAACACGTTTTGTTAAATGAATATTAAATTACAAATCCCAAAGGCCTGTTGTCACACACATTAAAAAAACCCAAAACCAAAAAAATCCCCAAAACTTATTCAGTTGCAGCTTTCACCCTGAAGGAGCCAAAAATTTATTTCAAATTATCTATACCGATGTGTAAGCCAGTATGAAATGCAGCTTTTTGCAGCCAGACACCCATGTAAACACATAAAGTGGAGACAATAGGATAAACTTCTAGCAAGTATCCACTGTATTGGAAATTTGACTGATGGGCTTTTACCAAGTGGAAATTGTGTGAATTTTAGTTTGCAAATTCATTCAATATTGTTCCTGAATATTCTTTTTTTTTTTTTTTTTTTTTTTTTTTTTGTAA
>VXBR01003442.1:106952-138775 GCA_013400215.1 Cisticola juncidis | reverse complement strand
TTTTTTTTTTTTTTTGGTCAATGTAAGTTTAAGTTTCATTAATTTATTAGCATTATTAGCAATATATTAGTAGCTATGATGTATAAAAAACATACACTGATGATAAATAAATTATATATTTTTCTGAAAAACGATATGTCTTATAGTATAAGCTACTTGGTCTTCAGAGCAGGCATCCAGACCCCAACAAGAATCTGCAAATCATTTCATACCATCACCCTGGTCCAGTCCCAGCTTGCAGGTTTCAACAGACCACTGTGGGGCAGAATGATAAAAGATGATAAAATAAAAGAAAGCATGCATGTACACAAGACTGGATTAATCTGCTACTAGCTTAAAAATGGAGAGAAAGAGAAAGCCTAAATAAAGAAGTTTAGTCCACTTTTAACAACTGTTCCCATATTTAGGAAGTCTGAACTTCTGAATTTGGGGTTGTTTATATTCTTCTGCAATCAGAAAAGTTGGGCAGTATTTCTTTATAGAAATTTCCCCTACACCTATCTGTTTTAGGGTAAGATTTGGATAAATTTTTCTCCAAAAATCCTAAATATTGTTCTTCTTTTCCAGAAAAGTAGATTAAATATGGGCCGCAACTGAAATACACAAAGTCTTCTCTAAAAACTGTAAATTAAGAAATCTCATTGCACTAGTCCAGTATTTCATACTTCAGTGTAGAACTCTGCATATATGCAGTGTTCCACTGATGTTAATGGATTACTACTATTTTGCAGAATACAGAGTTCTATCTCAGAAAACTGTATTGCAAACATTGCTTTAGAGTGTACATAATGCATTATCTTGAAGAATTCCCCCAACAAAAACTCTGTTGGGGTGTCAAACAAATAAATTATGATCTTGTATTTTGCAAGCAAAAACTAAAATTCTTCTGTAGTGTCTTAGTGACCTGCTCCACTTTAAAAGTATGTTATTTATTTGTTTTTCTTTTGAATGTGAAGCTTAATGGTACTAACATTATCTGACTGCCCATTTGTTTTGCCCACACAGGAGGTCTGGTGACAAATAACACTTCTGATCTTTTGTTTTCTACTTATCCAGTAGCATATCTATAATTACATACACACACATATATATGTATGTACATACATTCAAGTGATATATTTTGTGTCCTTTGGGAAATAATTATATTCAAAAAATTCTGTGATGTCCACTATCATCCCAGTTAGAAAGCAATTGCAAATACATATTTAACTCACAACTGTATTAGGAAGATGACATCTATACAATGGTTGAGTTTGGGGGGGATCCCTGAATATCACTTAGTCCAACTTCCCTCTTTGAAGTCACATCAGGTAGGACAACTTGCTCAGTTATTTACACACAAGGAGAAGATCCTCCTGAACTTTCTCTTGTCTAGATGAAACAAGTCCAGCTCTCTCAGCTTATTCTTGTATATCTCACCAACACTGAGTGGGGGGAAGGAGCACCTCTCTGGCAGGAACACTTGCTGGCATTGCTTTTCCTAATGCAGTCTGGGAGGCTGTTGGTCTGCTTTTCCACGAGGCCATATTGTTAAAAAAAATTCACTATAATTAACAAAATCTGTGACTGTGAATGAAGACTCTATTTTTTTATCTGTCTGAAAAAAATAGAAGAAGAAGTAAATTTTTATCTAGTTTAATGAAATTCTTTGCTCTAAATATTACAGCCATATTTTTCACTTTGGATTTCTTGTGAATAATTGATCTACAGAGAATGAGGGTACAAACTTCATTAATTTTTTAATATAATTGGGTGATGTGGATCATGATCTCAAACTGTCTAGTCCCCACTTGCTCTTTAGTCCAAAAACTCTGAATGATGTTTTTTTCTTTTCCTTAGATTCAGTTTCTAACAAAAATATTTGTAGTTTGCTGGGTTTGTATTGGTAGACTCATTGACTTTTGTCCAGCTCAACTCCTCCTATAAAGCAGAGATTGAGAATAGCTATTAAAAGCTTAAATTGTCAAACATCTCTTCCTTCCTTGAAACGTTCATGTGCAAATACTGTGCCCCTTCAAATCATGTTCAGTGTTAGTCCAGTGCTTCAGAACAGAACTGACATGGTTCTGATATAGTTCAGTGTCAATATAATATTAAAACAGAGAAGAAAAAAAAACCCAACCAATAACAAAATGGCTGAATGTCCAGTGAAATTACTTGCACTGAAATAATTCTGCTTATGACCTTCTTTAAAGCTGGGCTTTGTTGTAACTGTCATGTTTGATGCAACTGTGCTGTGGAAGAAATGTTGACCCCAATGAGCTGTAAAATCTACAAAGAAGAAAAAGTGTATAAGGACATTCATAAGTACAGGATTGCTATGCTAGCTGTTCCAATATTTGGATAAGATACAGGTGTAATGGGAGGCTATTTTGTAAGAGAATTTTCATTTCATATTTTTCACAGATAGTAAAACTAGCGTAAAGATTTTGTGGTGAAAGACTGACCAATTAAAAAAAAATTTCTAAGCCAGCATGTTGAAAAGGTAGGATACTAAAGATAACATTACTCTTCTTGCCCCACACACCCTTCCCCTCCAGCTTCTCCAGTCTGATGGCTGTAGAAGTGACACGTATTTTATACTTGATGGATGAAAAGAGACAGTAAAAGGCAAGATGAGCTAATAACAGTAAAGTCTGTATTGAATCAGAAATGTGTTTAGGTACTGAGAGGAATCAAGATATGTGCTTCAATCATTAGAGTTTGTCACAAGTGAGATTTGTTGGTTGATGTGCTGTCAAAGTACTGAAAGAGAAAGGTTTTATAACAAGCAGCTAGACATGCAGAAAAAGAAGTTTAGGACCCAAAGGACTCAGTATAAATACAAGTTATAAAGTGAAAAAGAGTAATAAAGTTGGCATCAAGAGAAGGGCAGTATTGATCCAGACTTTAAAAAAGGCAAAACTTTTGCAGACACCTTGAAAAATGATCTTAGTTTTTATTTTCTTAAAAATCATTACTTTAAATAATTAAGACTGTCTTCACCTCTCAGAAGAGGAAAACTAAAAAACAGTCAAGTTGCATATAACTGTGAATACTAGTCTTATCCCATCTGTCTGTTTTTAAAGCATAACACATTATATTAAATATATGGATATAATCCCATTCTGGGTTGATCTCAATGTACATTTTCTTAAAAATACATCCCCTTACATTGAAAAAATCACCTAATTTATAGCTACTGGTAAATCTTTTAGCTCTTTTGAAAGTATTTCACTTTACTGTAGTATCAGGTTATTGTTAAAAATAGTCCTTTAAAGAATCTATTGATGAGAAAATTTAACAAAGTGACATTCTGATTTGAGAGTTTATTCTTCCAGCAGAGTTTGGGAATGTGTTTTTCACAAATTCCAGCATGTTCCTTTCATCCACATGATGTATACTATTTTTTACTTTATAGTGTTTACAGAATTCTTTATATTTACATTTAATTTTGTTTTGTTTACAAATGCTAGTGGTTGATGAAGTGTGCCCTTCTTTACAACAGGAGCTCGAGTAATAACCACTAGTGGAGGTTGTGGTGGATGTGTCTTGTCCTGATGGCTGCAGCCATCTCAGTACACTCAATTAATGGATTATGAGGGTGTGATGTAGAGATTAAAAAATCCAACTCAATAAATGATCACTGCAATAACTAGTCTTAGAGCTTATGAAAAAACAGATTATTTCAAATTTTTTACCTGAGAGATGCAAAGGACCTGAGCCAAGAAGAATCAGTGGGAGAGCTGGTCTCTAATAAAACCACAGTGCAATTATTTTTAAGAGTGCAGTGGGAGAGAGATAAATCACATAAATTGATACTTGATTTCATGAAATGGAATTGTAAAGAATGAGAAAATTTCAAACACAGAATGAAGTTGTTCAAAAAGCCTGCATGCAACATGAAGGCTGCTATAAATGCTTTGTTAGAAGACCAGTTAGAGTGTGTGATATAATTCAAAAAGAAACCAAAGTGGTACAAAACTTCCTCACATATCTTCCTGGGAAAGTTAAGGAGGCTGTTGCAGCTAATAGTTGGACCTCTAAAAAAGCTGGAGAGCTTGGTCAAATAGGGTAAAAAGAAATATATATAAAAACAATAGGTCAAATGTAAAAAGAAAATTTAGAGACCTAAACCAGAAAGGCAAAAAACTAAAACTTTGCAAAGCATCATCAAATTGACAGCAAAACAGTACTTTAAACACATCAAAAGCAGGAAACCAGACAGGGAGTTGGTGAGGATGCCTGGTGTAAAGAGTATATGCCAGTTGATAAGGCCATGACTAAAATTATCAATAATCTCTTTATTTCAGACTTAATCTTGGCTGAAGGTGTGGATCAGGACCAACAGCTGACCTTTACTTTCTCTGAAGCAGAGAGGTCAGAGAAGCTGGATCGGATTGAAGTAAATATACAGGAACTATTATGTCATCTAGATGAGTCAGATGTCAAGAAATCAACATAAACAGATGGCATTCAGTCAAGAGCTCTAAGATATTTCAAATACAAAGCAGCTGGTCAGCTAGACAAAGTGTATGACCCAGCATTGCAAACAGCCACCACCAGAGGGCTTTGACATTGACATCATTAACTCTACAAAAGCTGCCAAGGATAGGATTCTGTAAAGGAGAGATCAGCAACTGACTTTTGTCACTGGTTTGACAGAAGAATCTGTAATACACTAAAGCTTTAGAATCAGTATGGCTTCTGTAGAGTTGTAGAGCCAAGGTTTATGAAGGGGATTCAGCAGGCATAAATTATTTTTCGAAGCATTTCAGAAGATCCCATATCAAAAGTTACAAAAGGGAAAAATATGTCAGGGAATTGGAGAAAGATCATCCAGTGGATTCAAATTGATTAAAGGATGGTCTGCAAAGGGTTAGGATATAATTATCTTTCTAGGATGATTCCCTCAGGAGAACTGGCAGTAGGAACTGTGTTCAGTGGCTTCACCAGTAACATGGAGAACAGTCACGGATGCTCCTTTAGGCATTTTTAGGTTGCCAAAAGTATCAGTATCGAAAAACTGCAGGTGAACCTCACAAAAGTGAGACAGAAAGTAGAAAGGTGGTGGATCACCTTCATAATAATAATTCATAATAATAATAATAATAATAATTCATAAGGAATCTTTAAGGAAAAACAACTCAACCTCCATGTTGAACTTGGAACTGGCAGACATGGAGCAGATCTTGAGACCCTCGTTCCCAGATCTCTGGAATCACTGACTTGGTGTGTCCCTTTGGTAAGAAAAAGGCTGAGAGGATGTGCCTGTGTGTGCAAAACCATGCAGTCAGAGGATAACATGAAGACAGATCTTTCACTGAAGGGTCACTAAATACTGCAATATCAAAACCAGGGGCATTGCCATGAAGCTTACAGGAGAATAGTTCCAAACAGCCTCAATGATGTGCTCAGCAGGTACTGATCTTCTGAAATGTGCTGCCACAGCAGGCCGTGGAGACAGAAAATATTAGCGGGCTCAAAAAGAGATTAGACACATTCTGGGACAAAGGATTCCAACTAAAAGGATAACTGGGGTTGTACCCTCATAAGCACTAATTTGAGTTGCTGCAAAAGCAAGAATATGAGGAACTGCTGGCACAAAAGAACAAGAAAAGAAGTAGAACTAGTAAGACTAACATTGTACATAAAAATATGAACGTTAGTAATTGTTCTCCCAGATTTGGTCTGAAATTCTCTAGTAGAATGATCTAAAAGGATCCTCACCAGGTTATCTAATCTACTTGCTTTGACTAATACAAGGAAATATACCTTCACCTGTACTGGCAATTTTTTCTTTGATGCTGCATGTACTACATTCTCTTCCAATTTAGTCTCATGATTAATCATATCAGTTGCAATTCTGTTTTCCTGTTATTTAGTCAAAGTGTGCCCTTCCCTATTGAGTCAATCTGTTTGGACATAGAAATAATTTATTTTCCATTAAATTTTTATTAAGTATTTAATTGATGAATATATTAATGAGAATATTCCTAACATAATTTGGTGCAAATGGAAATATATTAAATTATAATGGTTCTTTGCACGTGACTGATCAATTAGTCTTATATTATCTTGCAATATCATGATCATGTTTTTGTGCATCACATAGCAATACATATATGAACTCAAAATAAGCTCATTTTATTGCCTCCGAGTCAAGATCTACCATTTGGCTGTTTTTTCCAATCCTACATCTGCTGTTATAGATGAGATTAATTTGACACTTCCATGCTTCCAAGATGGTGATGACTGCCCAGTTTTTTATCGTACATGTGCTTATATGTTTGTTTATTTTTCTATTTTTCAGCTAAACTTAATGAAGGTGGTTAAGGCTGTAATTCCAGGGATCTTGGCCTCAATAAAAGGCTTTGGGGGCTTGCAAGCATTTTTAATTATGTTATTGATCTTCAGTTGAATATCAGACAGTTTATTGAAGTCTTTCATTAATTTGATATGTTTAATATATTGTTTATCTTACACTTTTATTAGAATGATCTATAACTCACATACTTACAAATTTTAAAACATTTTAATATGGTATTACTTCTCAGTTTCTTTGAAATAAAATCTATAGGACTGCAGCTGGAAAATGTATATCCAGGATTTATTTATTAATAGCCAAAAGGTAAACTTTTGCTACTTGTAAGACATCAAGTATTTTATTATAGGTGTGAATTCAAGCAGATGAGAGAAGTGGGATAATTGATATGGATCTGAAATTAAATCACTCTTATCATCAAATATATAGATCAGCCTCTTTATTGAGAGATCATGGTATTCTCAATAACTAATTGAAATACATCAAATATGCCTGCATTTAAGTTTACTTACTTTATGGGATAAATACTGTATTTAATAGGTTTTTAAGGAAAAATATCGCATCCAGCACATAGCACACTATTTTATGATTTAAAAAATGTTATAAATAGAACATTACTATCAAGTTAAATATTATAAATTCATTTCTTCACAGTTAGATAATTACAGTTGAGACCTGTATAAATAACACGTCCAAAACTCTAAGAATATATCATATATTTGCAATCAATAAATTAAAGGCTTTGATAGGGCATGACCTTGTTTCTGTCTACGTGGTGCACTCACGTCTTCTTTCCAAAGACAATAAAATTTGGTGTGTGTCTGTGCCCAGTTCTTAGTCTGATATTGAGCTGGGATAAACTAAGGCACATTTTATAGAAAAAGGAACTCATAAAGTTGTCTTAGTTCTCTGTTTCAGACCAAGAAATAGTATCCTATGTTAGGAGGAAGAGACATGAAAGTACAGAGATAAACTAAGATTAAAAGGGACTAAAAGTATTCAGGAAGACAAACTTGAAAAATAATTAATGTTATATGCTGTCTAATGATCAATAAAACTTAAGCTAAAACTCATTCTCGATGCCAAATTAGGTTACGGAGTAAAACTACTCTATGTCTATTTGCAGGATCATTTCCAGGGCCAAAATGGATACCTGTTTCTAATCCTGTTGCCTCATAGATTTAACTGAGAGTTCTTGTTAGTATTCATATGACATAATCTATAATTTACAAAAATTAAGCTGAAATCACCAACTTTTTCAAACAAGACACCAAACAATATCCTCCAGTTGTTGGGTTCTGACTGTTAAAATGGATCCAGATTGTAATTTAAATGTGTTCGTCTGATCCATCTGTCATCAGACACATCTGCTTTTTTGTTAAAATGAATATTTTCAAATATTTTGATAGATCTAACAAAATGCTTATACTTCAGAAGAAAGAACTTCTGTTATTTTAGTTATACAGTAGTTATACAACTCAGAAATTAAGAATTGGTCATTATAGTTCAATACTTTTGTAAAAAGGTTTATCGTGATCGTGATCTGAAGGAAAAGCTTGTTGCAAAAACAAATCAGATGGATCTATATCTGCTTAGTTCTTTGATGATTATAAATTTGTATTTGCTAATAAATTTGAAAATTCATGCAGCAATAGAAGAATAAATATTCCCTACATATTTTGGTGCACTTAATTTATGGAATGGTGATTTTCATTTTGAGTCCTGTAAGGGAATAAAAAAACCCAAAAAACCAACAACAAACTTTCAACAGACTAGAGCATTACACAGAAAGGATTTTTGTCTTGTTTATTTGGAATAAACATGAATTAAAAGTGCTCTTCAAGTACCAATTTTATTAATAGAACTCCACAATTTTCTTTCACTGCAGAACTATTCAATGATTGTGCTTTAAGGTGGGAGGAAGCCAGGAGATCTTATCTCTATATTAGTTTAATTTAATCTATTTCATCAGAATTTGGAATCTAAAATGTCAAAGATTCAATCAATTTTTTGTACCTTGCAGTTGATGTCAATTCACATTCTGACTTGTTTTGTGCCACTCCACTTGGTTACTTTCTGAAACAATAATTTTATGAAGCTGTTAATTTTATCTATAGAAAAACATCTTCATTGGTCACTGAATTCAAGGGAGTGAAATCTAAAAAATCTAAGTAGAAGAAACTATCTACAAAAGCGATGTCCTAAAGTGTCATTTCCATAAGTGGTCTTATTTGTGCAACCACTATTGTGTATGACACCTTCCCGTATTTTCTCTTTGGGAGGGAGAATAAAAATGCGTGATTTCTATGCAGCTAATTGCAGATATCATTCTAGAGGTACTTTTTCAAATCTTGCTTGGACGTGTTTTTAGGGTATGACTTTTAGACATTGAACCAATATTAAAACCCAAAGTATTTAAGGAGTGTTTTCAATAAACTGCAATTGTTTTGGGTGAAACCAAAAAATCTTTTAGAATACGGTTTTAATTTCCTCTTTTTTTTTAATACTGGAAAAAATTGTGAGAAAAAGTCAAAAATTAAGCAAAATGTTAATTACACCAACATTTCTGCAAGAAGACTCTCAGAATGTACTCTTATGCTACAGTAGGAGGAGAACAACATATGGATCAGGTCGAACAAACAGAATTATGAGTCTGGAGAGTATATTTAGAACTTCCCAGTACCCACCCTAACTCCACCTCTGTGGCAGATTACTTTTATCTGAATAAGTTTTTGATCTAAAATAGTCCAAATTTTCTCGGAGTCTGTGATAACGTCCCAGATGTATCTTTTCACTAATATGTTCATTAAAAAATACTAAGTTGAGTGTAGGAAAAATGCAGTTAAGGTCACTGAAAGATAGGGAAGACACATTTTCTGAAAGATAGGGAAACTCATTGAGTTAAATTTAATACTGCACTGTTACTCTGTAAGACAGTAAAAAACCCTACATTGTTTATATTTGATGATAGATCAGGAAAATTAATTTCGAGTCACATTTGTAGATTAGATTACCTCATTTGGTTTCTTTGCATCTTTACCGTGATTCATGGTACCAAAACAGTCATATAGACTCCAAGAGTGGGAGCTGTCAGTGTTCACAGTTCATCATTTGATCAGACTTCTAGAGCTATTGTTTTATTAATGCTTTCCACATCATTTTCTTCTTTTCGTATCAATATCACAAATCCAAATAGTTCCTGGGTGAGCTTTATCTGTGAAATAACAGTAAAAATGAGAAACAGCAAACTCACTCATGTTTACGATATATCCAGCCCTAGGTATGGTTGTAGAGATAGTCTGTTTTGGCTTATGGACTACTGAGAATAAAAAACATAGTGACAATCACATTAAAAACTCCCTCAGGGGAAGAAAAAAGTTCTCCCAATCTACTATTTTGTAAAGAATCTTCTTGCACTGAAGAGTCTAGACATTGCCACCATGGAACTAATACCTATGTAATGAAGAGGATCATTAGAAAAGGTCAGGGCTTGAACACCCCAGAATAAATACATTTGTGGTTGATTTTTTAAACTTTTATTTGCAAGAATTGTGCCAGTCTAATTCACTTAATATTTCCCCCCTCTCTCCTCACAAAAATATCCCCACCTTACTTATCTCTCATAAAGGAGGGCTTTCTCTCTTTCTGCTTTGAAAAAAAATAATGTCAGCTCATTTACTTGTGAAGAATTAGTTTGGGCATACACTAGCCATTTGGAATCTGTATATAATCAGTGTTTGCAGGAGTTCTGAGCCTCCTTCAGAGAAATACTTTAAGGGCTGCTGTGAATGTAGACATATGTGCAGAGCTATTTCTTTTTCACATCATGTAATTGTCTGAGACACTCCGCCCATCACTACACTACTAGGCTTATTTAGTTCCTACATTTATGGTATGGATGAATACTTTGCATTCACCATCATTTTTCACAGACCCTCCTTTTTCTTGGTGCCTTGCTTACTGAGTCTACAATTTCAACTCATCAAAGTTCAGCTGAGTTCCTTTTCCTGCCATGTCTGACTCATTTTATTACTTACCCAGTGGATCTTTCNTTTTTTTTTTTTTTTTTTCGCCTCACTGCTACATTGTTTTCTTGGTGATCTCTTCCTATTCTTGCTGGGCCTTTGCATTATTTCACTACTTCTGTTCAAGTCTAACCTCTCTAGGGACTCTGAGACATCATTTCACTTCATCCTACTACTGCAAATGTGCCACTCCCTCAGATGTCTCTTTCTGCACACATGGAGATCCAAGGATAAGAGAACTCTATTAGTACATATAGAATCATACTTATCCCAGTGAATCAATCAAATGGAATGCTTTCCTCAGAAACTGTGGAAAGTGGGGACTACTGATTTAGCTTAAAACATTCCTTCTTCAATTTTTCCTTTATGTCTGTGAAAGAATTACACAAACAATGGGTGGAAAGGAAATTTGATTGCACGACAGACACCAGACAAACAAATTCCAGCAGGGTGCTGACAGATGACTGACAAAAGAAAGTTGAAAAACATAGAATTTTTTTCCTTGTTTGTAGTTATCTGTGCTTTTGTAACTGAGAACATTAGGTAAAAGATGGAAGCAAATGTGATTTGCTATCAGATGATATTAGGATTTGCTATCAGATGATATTAGGATTTTGGTGTCAACTGTATGACTTCAACCATGGGTAGACTTGCTTTTATAACAAAATGAATTGCACACTGAAGAATGAACATATTACTCATGAATGCTTTTATTGTTATTTTCATTTAAATTGAGAATTATTATTGAAATATATGCCCTTATTTTTACCACATATTTAACCTTATACGAACAATTGTTGCTTAAAAAGCTGATATTTTTGTTCACTCTGAAATTTTAAGGCAAAGGAAACCCCAGATACAAACTAAACCCTTCTGCTTGTCTTTCAGAAGTATTTTGTGAGACATTTAGCTGCTGTAGTGCAGTACTCACTAGCCTCTAGTGTCTGTGCTCATCTTGTTCTTTAAAAGAAGTCCATATATAATGGTTTTAATAGGATAACTAAATATACTAAAGTGATATACTAAAGAAGCTGATAAAATTTTTCAAGGATTATGACAGTGCAGCTTTTGTTTTCAAGCATTCAAAAGAATTTACTCAAAGGTGACCTGCAAATATATGTATTTTTCATATTTGAAAACCCTTTCACAAACACATTTTCACACACATGTACCAATAATTAAGAGTTAGAACCCACATAATTCCTATTAATACACTAGAGAGGACAGTATTTCATGACAATTAAAATGCCCACCTCCATATCTTCATTATTTTTGTCCCTTAAACTACTCAAACACATCGTCAAATTTAGTTTGTTTTCATGTTTCTACTGTGTTTTATGAGCTTCATCAAGAAAACAGCTTAACCTCTTTATTATATAAAGGAAATGTTAATTGAATGCACAAGGATCTTTAAAAGTTCTAGGAATAATGCTTTAGTGGTACTGAAACAGTAGCAATGCTTTCAATTATGATTGTAGGCTGTCCATTTCTGAAGCTGGGAGTGCATCAGCAGGAGGTAATAGCAGATCTGATAATCCAGAGGAAAAATCACAACAATCCAGACCAGTATTTCAGCTTTTATGTAAAAGCTGAAGTAAGGGAAAATAGATAAACTCATTGTGGGGCTTTTATTCTTTCTTTTTTCCTGTGTGTGAGTGTAGCAGAGAAAATTTAAATGAATTATCTACCTTCTCTTACAAAAGATTTTGTAAACTATATGAGGCCAGGTAAGAGAAAAATGTATTTTTCAGAAGAAATGCACTTTTTTGAAATTTATTTTAAAATACTTTTTACCCTTAAAACTAAGATTCTTCTGATATAAATCACAACTTCCTTTCTATATCAATCACATGTAAGGTGCTGTTGGCTTTTTTTTTGGAAAATATTTCTCTTTTTTTTTTTGTCATTCTCTTTCCTCCACTCGTATCCGTATTCTAAAGCAATTTTTCTCAGTCTTCTGACACTTATCATTGACACAATGAGGGTGGTCAATATATTCCAAAATGTTGTCTTCAAGAATGGTGAACACTGGGTATTTAATAAAAACATAGAAACTTTTAAGTAATCTGTTGCCTCTTCTCCAAAACATGCTCTAGGAAAAGGTCATCGTTCCTCCTAGACTCCTGACAAAAATGGTTTTGAAACCTGAAGTGTGAGATATTTAACCATTCTATAATTAATTTTTGTACTGAATATATAATTACCCTACAGCAAAGAATACCTGCATAACACTGTAGTTATAACTTACATTGTCCAGCTCTCTGAGACAAAACGATCCATGTAATTCTACTTTAAGTTTTTACCTTTTCTTTTTAATGAAACAGAGGGAGGATAGTAGACAAAACTGATAGAAAGATTGGAATTTTTTAAAATTATGTGTAATGTCAACAGGGTGGTTCAGCCCTTGTGCTAACTAGGTGGAGTTCTGTACATCTTCAGATTGTACATATCCAATTCTTTAAGGCGGAATATTCGCAGTTACCCATGAGTTGCCCAGTGCACAGTGTGGGTTATCTTTCTTCACTGCCAGTCTCTTCCATAAAGCCCAGAAAGCACGTATGATGAATAGTGAATATAGTAAACCAGAATTGTTCTCAGATTTTTTTGTAAGAAAAGAGCACCTGGTAGAAAAGTGGGTAAAAAATTACGTGATAAATATACTCAAGGAAGAATTTTAACAGGCAAAGTTAATTACATAGGATAAAGAATTAACCAAAAGTTTGTGAATGGAGAATTATTTTATCTTTCAATTCCCACTGAATATAAATTGTGTTTATTTTTTTTTTAGTAGGAAGACAAATACATGATCTAAGTTTTTTTAAAACCCAAATTTCCATGCTTGTATCAAGTCTTCCTTTCAAAGCTGCTGTACTAAAAACTAGAACACTTAAACAACCTCTAGATTTTAATCAAAGTTAGAATACTGCATGTTAACTCCAAAAACAGATTTGCAAAACTAGCAGCCAAAAAGAAACTAAAGTAAGCTATTTTCTTTTTAAAATTGTAAGTTTAAAAAGTCTTTGTTTCTATTTTCAACTTATGCTATATCTTAACATCTGGGCAGTTATGCAAACCTGTAAATTACATTTTTCCCCTCCAAGTTAATTGGCAAAAAATTATAATGAAAAGAATTCAAAACCTCAGTGCAAAATTGTAGACTCATAAAATGAAATTGTAAACATACTGATTAGCATGTAAAATTTTAATGAGGCTGTGTTTTGATAGAAAAATCTTCAAACTGAGAGAGGCGTGCAGCAACTTCCAGCAAATATTTCGCTTAATTAATGAATTTCAATAATTGATAGTTTTACCCCAGATTTAAGTACCATTACTGAAACCACCTCTCTTTTCTTCTTTTTTAATGAGACTGCTGTAAAGAAATGTGAAGTTGTTTAAAACATAATCCCTTTCTTCTGAAAAGATTTGGTACAAGAAAGTTGCTATCCAAGTGAAAAATGGAAGCACAATTAGTGCTTTTTATGTTTATTCTAAGGCCTACCATTCTGATACTGGGGGTGAATGAGATCTCAAACTTATGGTCTCTGAAAAATCCAGAGAAATTGCAACTTTGCTTGACCCTAGCAGAACTTCCATATTGTTATAAATGCCAAATTCAATATTCCAATTAAAATAATTTGGTTTATTAAACAATCGATCGAATCACAGAATTTCGGTAAACCCACCAACAGCAGAGATACTTGACGATTTTGCCTGGGAAAATGCCAAGGGTGAACCGTGAGACACAGACCTGGCCGTCTGCTGCCTCCCCTATGGTTCACGAATTTGCCCGTTTCAGGGCTTGGTTTATATACACTTTATTCTGCCCTTGGCAATATTTCCCCATATTTCCCTTTGTGTCCATGCTAGCTATTCAAGTCCATGGGTGTCTCTGACCAGGCTGAAAAGAGTTCTCTCTCTCAGTTCAGATGTTAATGTGCAGTTTCTATGGATCTTCATGGCTGATGAACGGTCGAGATATTGTTGATGGCTTTCCCAGGAGCCCAGTGGGGTGTTGGCCAGCTGCATTGATGGCCCACTGATGGCTTATCTCACTGAGCTATCTCCCAATGCCTTCCATTCATCCTCTTTCTATTGCTGGACAAGGCAATTTAGGGTGGTACCTGCCTTTTGTTTCAACATGAGGTTACGAGACACACTGTAGCTCACGTCCACATTTATCACATCCACATATACAATATTTTATCGTTTTCAATTTATCATTTACCATAAGAACATGAATTTATCATTTACCATTTATAACAATATTATAGTAGGGCTGTTGTCCACTTTCACAGGATTATAGGTGAATGTTTTTGCCTATGCTCAGAGAAAATAATTCTGCCCTTACAAATTTCAAAAAAAATTAGGGTAAAATTCTGATGGCTTTCGTCTCTCACACAGAAAATATCTAAACCACTTATTATTAGGGATATGTGTAAAGATTTGGTTAAAAACAAGCAGAAAATTAGCCTTACACATTTTGTTCCCAATGTGAATTGAATGCAGAAGGTTGATGAAAACATCAATGAATCAGGTTTTGTTTTCTTTCATTCCAGCAGTTGGCATTTCCACTGCCATCAGGGTTATGATAGAAGCCCTTCTGGGATGAGAGTCCCATGTCACAGACTCACTGACTCATAGAGCAGCTGAGGTTGGCAGAGACTGATGGAGACTGTCCAGGCCAGGCCCCTGCACAGGATGGTTCAGGATCGTGGCCATCTATCTTTGGAAAACCTCCACAGATGGAAGCTCCATGATGCTCTAAGCAACCTGTTCCACTGTTTATGAATCACTCTTAAAGAAAAAGAAAAAAAAATCTTCTGTTTAATACTCCTACCTTACTGGTGTCCTTTGAAACTAAGAAAAAGACATTCAGAATGACTGTTATAATATATTTGGCATGAAGAAAGTAGGAATAATGACGACCCCTTTAAGAAAAGGGCTTTTTTTCTGAAATTCTTGGTAACTTTTACAGGCCAGAAGAGTAGAAATAGATACCTTACTTAAAGACTGAATTAGTAAACTTGGTCTTCGTCATTCGATTAATTTACAGGTGTCACATTTGTTCCCTCAAAATTCAACCATGGAAGTTACGCACTGTATACCTCACTCATTTGGGGGTTTGTTTGTTTGTTTTCTGTTACATTTGTGTGTGTGTGTGTATATATATATATATATATATACTTGGAAACTTTTAAATGGGTACTTATGCAGATTCTGGAAAGGACTCAATAAATAAAATACTTCAGAATCCCCACATTTAATCATAAATTAGAATTAACAGATTCTCTCAATTCTTTGATTATGTTTACATTTTTTATGTTTAATATTTTAAAATAGTGAAAAATTATATTGAATATAATTTTGGATTATATTCAGTCACTGCATTAATCTAAATATAAATCCTTGACTGTGACTTGAACACCTTAACTGAAAAAAATTTTTAGGTTGGTTTAGTAAATGCAACATAGACCCATGTTTAAATTCAATCAATACATAGTGGATATCACCCCCAGCTACTGTATTCTACTGCTCAAAAGGCTGTGTGAAGCACAGACCACCAAGTAGGAACTGATTGACCCAGGAGAAGGTGGAATACATAATGATGTGCACCTCTTCTGACTTGCAGACAACAGAAAAACATCTGAAATAGTTTTTAGCTAATTCGTATTAATTTCTCCCCCATGAAAGGTACATACAGATATATTTGCCACTTTAGTGCAATGCACCTTTCCATTCACACCATTGCAGGCTCTTGGGAATGGAGATGTATAAGTAGTTTGGTTTGGGTCTTTGAATTATGTTTATGGGTAGGAGTCACTTTACTGAAACACTTTTCTATTAATTCCCTCCTGCTTCACAGTTTCACACTAATGCTTATGTGAAAAGGAAAAAGTGCAGTTTTGCAGCAGCGTGAGTTGCACATCCTAAACTTGAACAGGTTGTGGCATTTTGTGCCATATGGTATGCACGTCAGTGAAGTGAAGGGCATGCCTTGTCACATTGTATCCATAATGACTTTTTGGGAGTGAAATATCATTTCCAGCTGAGATGAGCCTTTCACTTCACTGATCTGCAAGTTACACGTCTCAAGAAACACAGCTGTTTTTGGAAACTAACCTCCTGTTAAGGGAAAGTGTGACTTGACAGAAAATCTAGCCTTTGATTTATGAGACCCAAGAACTTAATAAGATATAGAACTTCCTAATAGAAGTTGTTCAAGATGAAAGTAGTTTTATAATGGTCCAGTCATCCTGATACTCTGTAAGTTACAATAGCTTCCCTTCAGAAGGGTGATGTAATATAACTAAGATAGATGAGTTTATTATTACAGGAAAAATCAAACTAGGCTTATGTCTGACCATTCAAAATTTACCATGAGTTTAGCAAAGAAAGAAGAAATCATCTGCTTGTTATTTATGACTCATTCCAAAAAACCAATTTTCATTCTCAGAAAAAAAGAAAAAATCTGGTTATTTGTAAGCTTTTGGAAGATGCTGGCTAGTGAATTTCAAATATCATCAAGATCTTCCACTTTTTCACATGAACTATCTAGGTCTAGCTAACTAAGGCTAGGTAGACCAAATTAGGGAGCCATCAAAACAACCTTGTTGGGTTCTAGTGCCCAGCCACTCTCTGGGTGAAGCACCTTTTTCTAATATCCAACCTAAACCTTTCCCAACACAGCTTCAGACCATTGCCTTGGGTCCTGTCGCTCATCATCACAGAGAAGGGATCAGTGTCTGTCCCTCTTCTTCCCCTCCTGAGGAATTTGTAGGCTGCAATGAGGTCTCTCCTCAGTCTCCTCCAGGTTGAACAGACCAAATGACTTCAGCCTCTCCTCACACACATTCCCCTCACCATCTTGGTAGACCTTCCTTTCAACACTTTTCAGTAGTTAAATCTTTTTTACACTGTGGCACCTAAACTGCACACAAGACTCAAGGTGAGGCTGTCCCAGCTCAGAGCAGAGCAGGACAATCCCCTCCCTTGCCTGGCTGGTGATGCTGTGCCTGATGCTCCCCAGGACAGGGTTGTCCCTCCTGGCTGCCAGGGCACTGCTGGCTCATGTTCAATTCTTCTTTACTACTTAAATGCTGCAGTAAGCACTTCAGAATCATAACTTAGAATATCAGATTTGATCTAATTAAATGTAAGAGCAGAAAATGTTCATTCACTCAGTTTATAAAATATTATACTTTTTGTGTGTGTGAGTTTCTATGTTCCATTTTTAAGTTTCCTTTTTCCTTTTAAATTACTTTACTCAAGATATTCAAAATCCTCAGTTTTTAACACCTAGAAGTTATGTGTGCTGGAGCTGGACGGCAACCTAATTAAGAACATATTTTAGTCTTTAAGCAAAAGCTCTGTAATATCTCTTTACATCAATAGAACTATAGAATTTTCTGTCTAAAATTCAAAGTTTAACATTCTTTTATTGCTCTAACATGTCTGTAAAATACATTATCTTAATATACACACTACCTATTTCCTTATGGATCTCACATATGTATCAAATACATTTCTTATTTGCATAACCTTACATATTCATCATCAAACTGGGTAACAATGTAGATATTTTAAGTAAAATATTTTATTGATTTCATATAGAAGAAAGCTCTAAAACTGGATAACGTGAACCTATTCAGTCTTACTAAACAAGTAACTCTAAATAATACATCAGAATAACTCTAGAAATCATGTCACAGATAAATTGTTTACTAATTTGTCAAGTCAGATGCACTTAGAAAAGTAAACATAAAAGAAGTCATTTTATTAATATAAGGTATTGGTCCATTTTCAGAAAATACTTAGGATAATAGATAAACTAGCCAAACTGCTATAAAAAGTTAAAATATATGAAGGTAGCAATAGATTTTTTACAAGTTGTCATTGTCTATTTTGATGTACAATGTATAAAAGCCCTACTGTCATGTAGATTATTCCTCTTTTAAAGGATTTTTTGCATGTGAATGGAGTTCTATGCAAATTTTAGTAGAATTTTTACCATATGTTGAATAGAAGGGTTTTTTTGCCTTTGGTAAGGGAACAATGTTTCCCCTTCTAAGAGGAACTGGAAGATATATTTCTTCTGTATTGAATTCATGGTTTTCAGAATTCCTCATAAGAACATTAAACTGAAAAACTTTACTTAGTATAGAATGATTTCAAAAAGAAAACAAGAAAGTGATTGTAAGGAAGGGATCCCTGATGTGAAGGGCAGATGCACAGTTTTCTTCTGAGACATTGACAGGGTGCCCTGAGGTGCTCTGGTGGTGTCCCTCAGAGACCTGACATGGAGCAGCAGAGGCCCTCTTCAGACTGTGATGGGGATGTTTTTATAGCTAATGCACCATGAAAAGTGAACCCGCTACAGCTTTGAAAAGTGATGGCATGTTTTTTAGGAAGTAGTACCAATACACTAAAATGCTCAGAAGAAAATCCAATTGTCTGTCTGAGAGCAAATAAAGGCAGCTGACAATTTTTCATCATTCAAATAGTCAATCAAGGGTATTACTAGTAGAATGAAGCAGTCTGCACTGCTGCTCTCACTTTTACTATAGAAGCTGTAGATTTAGTGCATAGCCAAAGGGAAATCCAAATTTTTACCTTCTAAATAACATAAGTTGTGATTGAAGGCAATGATTTAAATGAAATGAAGAGTTTTATTAAAAAAAAGTGTATACAAGACCAGTTAAATATTATGCCAAATCTGATTAGTTGCTCTGTTTATATCCCTGGCAAAAAGTGAAATGTATCTTTATATGGAAACCACATAAGGAGCAAAAGTGTCATGGGTGCTTAACTGCATACAGAAAATGTTCATCATTTTTGCCAACCTTGAAATGAAGTATAGCCAGTTTCAAGATCTAATAAGATCTGACATAATAATTACAGGGTTGTTTTTTGTTTTCCAGTTTTAATTTCAGGGCAAGTGTAGTTCAAGCATAGATTTAACTATCAGCACTATTTTGGCAGATACTATTGCTCCTGGCACATCAATATAATAAAACTAGATCTTAATGAAACTGGAGACAACTTGAGCAGCAGCTCTGCATTTGAAAGTGAACGTAACAATTTTTTTCTCTAGAGAAATGAGAACTTACTCATTTCTATTATCTTATGCTTTTGACTCTCTATGACACTATCACGTTCCTTGATGTGGTGCTATGATGAAGATTATACCTAATTCCCTCCATGCCAGGAAAAATGGAGCACTTCTTACGGATACTCCAAAGTATAGTGACAATCACATGGTTTAAAGCAGAGCAGAAGAGTATAAATAACCACCATTGCATGACCCAAAGGGAAACCCTGCTGCAGCATATATCAAGGGGGAACTTTGGCTCTTCCTTTAGTGACAATGTTGGATCTACTGTTGTGTAAAGTTCATTCTTTAAAAAAATAAAATAAAGCTCCTGAACACAGTGAAACACACATACTAGTACTATCTACATACAACTAGATTTACATCCATCTCAATTAATCTTTTTTTAAAGTAATTGAAATGGAATTGAATCTTTTTTACTAAAAACAAACAAACAAAAATGCAGATTTTGACAAACTACATCTTCATAGTGGAGTGCAGTTGCAGTATGAAAATCTTTTCAGTTCCACAATCACTCAGTTTAAAGCAAAGCAAAGTATCTGCATTTATAACATTTCTGCTTAAATCTTACTTGGCTACAGTGACTTTTCATCAAGAAATGAAGATAAATAGCAAATTTGTTGCTCAAAACTCTTGCAATGCCTAACTCAGTTCTGCTATGATTAAAAACCCTGGGACTAAGACTTCCACATGGCCTGGTTATTTCCTGCAGGTATGAAGGTTCAGTGTTTTATTTAAATGTCCAGTGGAATGTTTAGGGTGGTATTGAATATTAGAGCTTCTGTGGAATTCATGTACCAGTTATGCACTTCTGTGTTTAAGCTCACCTGCAAGCACATGTTGTGTGCATTCTGTAATTCTGGTTATCAGTTAAAATAGAGTGGAGGACACACTGTCTCCTCTTATCTGCATCACATTTTTTTGTTTTCTTTCTGGTCAAAAACCTAGAAGAGAGTGGTTCTGTGGTTAGATCAGGGTTTCATAGAGAGACTGAGGCTTATCAAAACCATCAGCTAGACCTGGAAATAAGGATTTAAATCTAATTAAATTTTCTTCATGTCCTTTGCGTGATAAATCTCATGATATGCATGTGCAGTCCTGACATGACAAGAATAAAAGTGGCATTCTTCAAGAGAGCTAGCAAAGGAAGATGATATTTCTTCTCTGTGAATCAGAGAAAAAATAAGACATAAGGGAATGATTCTGGAAGATCTGCTGGGGTCTGTACTCATAGCCTTTGGAACTAAGAAAGTTTTAATGAAATAATTGTAAGAAAATGCCAGTAACAATACATATGAAAAAATAACAAATTATAGAGGAATATTATATTTCTGAAAGCTTTAAGTCTCATAACTATGATTTTTTTCTAATGTTAATCATTTGTGATTGAAAATGTGTGAAAGAGACCTTAAAAATATAACATGCAACTTCTTATCTCAGTTCTGAACTGAGCATAGAAAGATAGAGCAATTAAAAAACATATTCCATCACTGAAAATTCATGGCTGAAATTTAAATTGGATTTCAAGATCAGGGAAAATAATTTCATAATGAGTGTTAGTATGCAAAAAGTCATAGAAAGTTAATGGACTTTATAAACTGACACATTTCTCTAGAAGACTCATTAACACGTTCCTTGGCTTCGTATGAGAAATAACTAATGATAGATGCATTGAGTTAATTAAAAGAAGAAGCTCCCAGCACAGAGATATATATGTAGGGAATGACAGTGATAAACTATGAATTAAAGGAACAAAATAGAGTTAATGTAAAAAAAAAAATCTTGAATTAAATGCACCTTGATAAAACCCTTCTGTTTAGGTTCAAAAGATTTTGATAGTCATATTTTAATTCCTTTGCAATTTTCCCTTTTGAAATTGAATGAGGCAGCATTGAAACTTTAAGTTTTTCAGTTATTCCTGAAACTCAATTTGAAGGAAAAGTGGCACCATAGTAACGTACCTGCATATTTAATGACAGTGCTGCCCAAACTCAAGAGATTGCAATATTATACCTGAAAGAGAAAATTACTTAGCTGTAATTTGCTCTTTAAAGGATATCATTATACAGGTTCTCATTATCCAAGCTCAAAACTCTACCGTGGGAGCCAGATGGATTATACCTGTTCTATTAATTTCACAGGAATAAATGGGCACTAAAAATCAAAGGTGCCAGTACCACCCTGATAATCTTCTTGATTCAGGAAAATTAATGAAAAAAATTAGGATTTATGAGGCAATAATAAACAGAATATACAACATTTGGGAAGGTTGTATGAATAAACTATCAATATATAACACATTCTATATACTCCTTTCTAAAGATGATGGTTATTCTCCCAATTGTAATAGGCAAGAATAGATGGGAAATATAAACACAGTTTTATCAATAATCTTGCAAGTAACTTAGTCAATGACCTCACAGTTTGATTTCTAACAATTGAATTATTAACATATAGAATTCTCATAACAATCAAATTATGTTACATATATAGAATTCTCTGTCACCAACAAGTGCTATATTCATAATGAATCCTAAAACTTGGTAGGACCATGAAATGCAACTCTGAATCAAAAAGAATAACACAAAAAATAAGCCATGAAAACCACCCACAAAATCTATTCATTACTTCAGAAATCAAGTGTCCAAACTTATCACAGTGCTCCTACAAAGCGCAGCTCTGGTAAAACAGAATGTGAACTGATCTTAGCAAAGGAATACAGCAAGTGATTACGGCAGAAATTTATGCGAGATAGTTAAAACGGATTAAATGAACACAATGCATTACACATGACAAAACCATAAGGAAGGTCAGATCTTCCTCCAGCTCTTCTGCAATTCCTTTCTAATTCTTAGTTTAAGCTTCATGCAATTACAGTAAACCTTCCAACACCTGAGAGCCATTTCAATTCCATTCTACAGCTCATAGCCAGAGAGGCAAGCTGGCCCCTTAATTCCACTCAGAGATGTAAATGTCACATTCATGAGAAACAGGCACAGTTGTTATCAGCACAAATAAAGATTTTTATGTAAAAAAAAGTATGAAAGAGAGAAATGGATAATTGTATTGAATTTTATTGGTGACATAATGATAGAATATAGGATAATACAGATAAGGACCTACTTGAAATTTGACATTTTTTAAAAACAAGATGAAGATAAAAAAGTTAAGGGAACATTGTTTAAAACTGGAAAGGCCATGAAATAAAGATCCATAATTAAATGAAAAGAGATGAGTCAGCTAAATAGTCATGTCATGATTTGCATTTAAATCTTCATTCTGTATGACAAAATTACCTCCCACAAATAATATTTCAGATATATGTTACAGGAACTTAGTTTAAAATCAGATTGATCAGTCAAAACCTTTCTGATGCTGATGCTGAATAACGGCAACAGAGCACTGATGTGAAAATAGTAAAAAAAATGAGGGAATATGTCAAAGATCAGAAATATACATATTGTCCCAGACTGTGACAGCATCATGTACTATTTAAAATACATAGGTAGTATGACAGTGTCTCTCACTTAGAAGTTTTAAAAGCACATTTAGATCTGTGTATTCACCTCTTAAGCAATTAAGCTGCTGATCATGCACCCTCTTTCCCCAGAAAACAGTTAATACTCTGCATTCATGAGGGATACATAGAGTCAAACAATCAGAGATGTGTTTATTACTTAAACACATATTACTTAATATTACTATTAATAAAATTATGCTGGTATTTCTTACCCCTTACAAATTTGTTTTTCAGTCACCTGTCTTATTTCTACAGAAGAACTCTATTTTTCATTTTAACTAAGTAATTATATATTTCTAACATCTATATTTCCACTGTAAACAAAAGAAAAATATATGTGAATGAAAAAAACCCCAAAGAAATCAAGTAAAAGTTCTTGGTTTGTCACATACATAATTGTACATTATAGGTTTGCAAAATGTGTATAATTTAAAAAATTCAGTAATTCTTCTCAAGTTACCTGCATTTTGCAGCAATAATGAAGAGTTCAGATGCACATAATAGAAAATGTAATTTTCCATGCAGGAACACTCTGCAAGCGTAACTGTGATCATTATTCACTCTCCTAAGGAAGAAGCTGGAAGATATTCCTCCATCCTGTACAACCATCAACAGTTAGGTCTTCCAGAAACAGAACTATGGTCTCTAGGGACTATAGCAAAGGAGGCATCATCAGAGAAATGCATAAAAGAGTGTTAATTCTTGTTCCAATTGTTGGTTATTTTTGGAGGGTTATCTGTAATAATATTTACCAAAAAATAAGCTTTTATCACTATCTCATAGAGAAAGAACTAGCCAGGTGTAAAATTTTCCTATGATGGACTCCAAGAAAATGTGTTTGTAATACAGCATTTTCATTGTCAGCTGTATAATTCACAGGAAAAATATCCAGAAGGAAATAATTAGGGCAATGTATATATATGGATTTCTGTCTGAAATGCATAAAATCCTTCCCATAAACAGATTTGGCCAATTAAAGTTATTTGATGTCTACAATAATAGAAATTAGCTAGGAAACCAAGTAATCAATTGCAGGTTTTTTGAAACGGCGTGGTAATTTTTAAACAGAGTATGTAGTTCAGTGTTGCTGCCCGTAATTGCGAAAGCTTGGCTACTGTATCCATTGCTCAGAGTTCTGCTGGCAGTCTGTTCGCAGTGGCCACGCTCACATCGCACAGCAGGATCCCACTACAAGGGCAGTCGTGCAGAAAGAGGTGAAGTATTCTCACCACGGGAGCACAATCTTTTGGAACAACTGGCAGATCAGCAGATTCCACTTGCTCAACCTTAATAAAGACTCACAGCAGTAACTGTTTAACCAGCAGAGTTCAAAATCTGAAACCTTGTCCTCGACAGAAATCATCCACAGATTGCTTCCTAAACTGGCCCTACAACACAATACCCAATCAGTTCCTGCTATGCTGCACTATTACCTTGATGACTCATTTAATAGCTGGATATTATAAGGTCCTTTTTGGTGTTGTGACAGTCAGAAAGATCAAATAGGAGAGTAATTTCTACCCTCACAATTTTGGAAACCCATCACTGGCTTTTGTAAACATATGTTATTTTTATGTAAATATAATTATAACAGTAACTAAAGGGAACTAAAACTAGAGAAAAAGTGATGCTGGAGAGATTGCAAACATTTTAAACTACTTTATTTGACATTAATCCATTTTAATATTAGAAGTAAATTAGCATTTTAAAGATATTTTTGATCAGGAAGTCACTGATCTTTATTTTTGGTTTGTTTGTGTTTTAAATGCACATTTAGCTTAAATGAAGCAGCAAGATTCTGCTTTTTTATTTCTCCTCTATTTGTTTCAGGTTTGTGCAATCTGAAACTTTAATTTGAACCAGGCTCCATTCATAGCTGACCAGATACAGAAAGAAGAATTGGGATCTCTGAAGTCCATTATCACTATCCAAAAATGACTTACAGTAGCATCAATAATTAATTATATTCCCTTTTAATTTCTAACAGAAAACCACCTGTGTGACATAAAATCACTTTTAAGAGATTGTTAAAAACAGAAATGTAAACATTTCTTCATGGCTTTCATTAGCAATATTTACAATGACTTCACCAGATGAATATCTAAATCTTTCTCATTTTACTATGACAAGCAACATATTCAATAAGTTGTATATGCCCTCAGAACATCACCAACAGACTAAAGAGAAATGAAAATGGTCTCACCTGTGGCAGAGTTGTAAATTGTAAAGTCTGGTAGTTTAAAGGATTACAGTGACTGAAGGAAAGAATGCCAAAAGGGATGTATTATTTCTCTTAGGAGAGTGTTGAAATACATGGTCAGAAAAACTGGAAAAAACAAGGCAAGTAGAAGGCATTAAGAAGAATAAAATTTTTTGCCTACCACAGTGGTCTTGGAAAAAATTTAAAGGAGAGAATACACTTGAACCTAGATGAAGAAGTTTGCACAAAATAAAATTATTCATTTTATGTTAAAATGGTACATAAATTGTACCATTGTACATCTTGCTTATATTTATTGGCATATTTTAGAAGTAGTGGGTCTTTTTCCTTAATTACACTGTAGTGAACTCCTATTGTTTGAAGGGTGACAGTATTCACAATGAAAGATCTGCCTTATCAAGTATGTGGGGAAATGCTACAGAGGAACTCGATCATGCTATTGTTGATAAAGGATTCAGCCATGAACATTCCTTCCACAGCTTGCTGGGATATTACTGCATACAGAAGCTACATTAAGTTATCAGAATCAGGGCTGAGCAAAGATGGTGGTTTTGCAAATGCAGCCCTCTGCAGCAGTATTAACTGCTGTCCTGAAAAAAGCAGCATATCCAAGTCTGCAGCCAGGCTGTCACCATTTGTGCTTGCTTGAGCCCAGTAGTGTACCAATGGAAGATTTTTAATTCTGGTCTTTACTAGTTTTTGCTCTCTGCCCAATGTCCTATTGTGCATAGCAGGAAGGTCTCTGATCCTGGATTAAGTTAACTAGTTAATGAAGTTGGGCAGAGTTCAGAAATTTGAAGATTCTTTCTTTTTTTTTCTCTGACTACATTACTGCAAAGTGCTTGATTCTGCTTTCAAAATTATTCTGCATTAGAACACAGCAATTAATACTGATAAAAACATTATGTAACTATTTAATTTTTTAGGTAAGCATTTAAATAAATATTTATATGTTGACTAAGTTGGAAACAAAGAATGTTTGAAACCAACATGTAATATGTGCATAGCACTTCAAAGTCTGTTTTTTCTATTTTCCCGTTTTGACTGTAAAAATAAAAACAACCAAATCAAACAAAAAAACTCAACCACACAAAATTCTGTAGATATAATTGTGTTAATGAACAGAAATATATACTCAATAGTCATGTTTAAGCATCCTAATTATACAAAATTACCAAAGATCAAATATAAAGTCATAGAGTTATTAGAATCATCCACAGGTTGTTGAGGAAAAGAACATGAACAATTTCTCTGACCTTTTATATTATTTCATCTTTTTATGTTCCCATAATTAGGTAACTCCTGCATCTCCATAAGCAGTTTTTACTAGACCCCAAAGAATTAATGGATTTATGACACACATTAACCCAAATTTCTCTTTAGCTGTCTAGACCAGAACACTCTACACTGAATTAAAACCCAATATGCCTCACTTGTAGCTTTTAAGGCTTGTCTTGTACTAAAACAAAAAATATTAAGAGATCTTAAATAATGTTGTCTATATTTAGATTCAGAAAGATTTAGCTGCATGTGAAGCAGATGATTCTGAATTATGCCATGAATATCAAGTAAAAACTGATAGAGACTTTTGTTGAAAAAAGTGTCTTGCACAGAAATTTAATTCAAGGTCTGGAACTTGCAGAAATCACTTAATATTGTTGATCACAATTATAATAGTATACCATGTGTGAAACATACAGCAGAATATATGTCATACAGAAATTACATTTTAGTGGTTTTTAAATGAGAACACTTGTTTTTATTTAGACTGTTTTTAAAGTGCTTATAATTGTAGGCATCCTTGTGTTGTGAAGCAAACATCAATTTAAAATAATGAAAAGTGAATAGGTGAATAAGGACTATAATTCCCTGGTTTTCTATAATAATAAATTTATGAAATTCAAGGTATAACTTATAGCAATGCTCAATTATAGCAGAATTGATCATACTTTAGTGCTGCAAGTTGCTTCCATTTTAGCATTACAAAGTGATAGATAATTTCTTTTTTTCATGGTAATGCTTGTTTTATAGAGTTGCTTATCTTACACTTGTGTAAATCAAGAGTTATTCTACTGAATAAAAAAATGTTGCAACACTGTAAACATACAAATTGAAGAAAACAGAAATAGTATCTCTCAAGTGGACTACTGGAAAGGCTTACAATAAAAAAAAAATATAACATGATCTATATCTGTAGATAGTAATAAATGCAAAATAATCTTCTTGCTCAGCACCTCAGCATTCCAACATGTCTTAATATTAGAGAGTCCAGACGAAAATCGCAGTTGTTATTTTGTTTCCACTAACAGAAAATTGTCGGTAGGAAGAGTTCCAGTGGTAAATCCCTTCAGGAAAAAGAAAAAAAATTCCAATCAACAGATTGCAAGCTGATTGCTAGGAGTAGCAAGAATAAACTATGAGAATTAGCTGTTTTATGGCTCATATAGAATTTTCTCAGAAACAAGAGCGCATCAGAAGGGGTTTCCTAAATATTGAGAAACAATGAGAGACAACAAAATTACTTGTTTTCTGAATTAAGGTAGACTGACAGCATTTTCAAGAAAGGGAGAGAGACTTTATTAGACAAAATATTCTGGTCTGGGGTATTCCACCAGTGTGAAGGTGGCACACAAAACAACAGGAGGTCTGCAGTGAAAAGCTGCTCCCCCAAAAGAGAGCGAGTCTGTTTATTTCTTTCATCTTTATACATTTGTTGGTCCCGTTCTGGATTGGCTTCTGGGGTTACTACCCATTCACCCCACTGGCCAGACCAGCTGTCAACCAACATTATATGTAAACAAAGGACAGTGAACAAAAACAAGAAAGGTTGTTTATCTTCCAAAGTGTAAGAAAGTGAAAAACTGGCCCT
This sequence comes from Cisticola juncidis, assembly GCA_013400215.1. NCBI lineage: Eukaryota > Metazoa > Chordata > Aves > Passeriformes > Cisticolidae > Cisticola > Cisticola juncidis. Next base: position 110,727 of record VXBR01003442.1, on the reverse strand, counting down.
TAATGTTGTACAGAAACTAAGGAACTGACTTCATCTTAAGAACAAGTAGAAGGCTTTAAAAAATACTCAGAAAAACTAGGGCAACATTCCAGCAGGTTGACAATATCCTAGAATTCCAAATTTCATATTCCTGTTCTGTTTGATATAAACTTGGATTTGGTCTGAAACACCTGAAGAGAACACACAGACAGGATGTGGACAAATGTGGGAGCTTTTATCTTCATAGCCTTTTGACCCACTAAATGCTCTGCATAGTTTGGTAATGGCACACAACTAAGCTAGTAAAATGCAGATTCATTTCCATTATGCAACACATAATTACAACCTAAACTGTAAAATGTTTTGCAGAATTCTGGCCTGCAGTAGCCAATTTTCTGATCCAGATACCCAGATGATGAGAAGTGTGTTATCAAAACCAGATTCTGAACAGACATCAAACAAGGACCTTCTACATGACTTTTAAATGATTGCAGAGCTTCTTCTATTTTGAAATCCTATTGCCATTTGATGCAACAGGCTGGATTTGCCTGGCTAGCCTGTACAGCTCAGCCCTTTGGCCACAGAAGTGGGCGCTTCCATGCGTGGTGCTCCTCGAGTGCGGATAGCGGTGCTGAGCAGGGCTGCATGCTCCCTATGGCTCTCAGATGTGGTGTGTCTTGGGTTGGAGCAAAGGACAGAGAGAGGGCTTTTCCACATGCTTCTCAAGGCTTTATCACCTCAAAGGGTGCTGTGGTCAAAACTGAACATCCCACACTTACATTCTCTGTTAACCGGGCGAGAGACGAGGGGAGCTTACATTTTTCCACCCAGTCAAGGACACAGTGGGGAGGGGGGTGAGGAGGGACCCAATGTTTGACAGCCAGTTGGGAAGGCAAGGGGTGTGGAAAGGGTCAGGTGCACCAACAGGGTGTCATGGAAAAGGGGAATTCCAGGGTGGAGTTTAGGAGTGACAGGGATTTCTCTGGAACAAGGGGTAGTGATCTGGGGAGGGCTGACATGATGTAAATGAGGTAGCAGGTGTGTCTAGAGGTGAATGACAGCTTGGCAAGGGAGGGGAAAACCTGAGGGAGGACCAAACCATCAGGGGGGTAATGGGAACAAACCACTGGGATAATAACAATAATTTAACAATAACTTATCAAAAACCCACCACTGCACCCATTGTCTAGAGTGACAGAGGTTCTATTGTCAAGCTGAAAAAAAAAAAAGCTTTCACATGAAAATTTTCTCAAGGCACCTACACTAAAGTAGACTGTCAAAACCCTCATTTTTAACACCCTCATGTTTAACTGAAACTAATGCTAGAGTTGGCTACATTATTTCTTCAAGAGAGTAGTTAAAATTGATATAAAGACACAGAAGATGTCTAGATTAGAGACAAACTTTATGTTCTAGGCCTATATAAGCCAAAGAAATACAAATATTCATATTAAGAACAATGATAATTTAGGTTTCCAGTTTATTTTAAGCAACTGTGTAATTATTTAACTTGGTCAGCTATAATTCCTTAAAACATATCCAGACTAGTATACTGTATTTCTGAATTTCCTCTTACCATTGCAGCTCTAGCAATAAATTTATTTTAAAGGCTACTAAGTCTTTTTGCAAGCTTTGCAAATAAAATTTTGTGTATAATGTGGTGATATATCCTCAGTTTCTTACAAAAGACTTCAGGGGTTTTCTGATATGTCTATAGATTGTAAGTATAAAGTTTATATATTAGATTGGAGTGAATTAAAGAATTACTAATTCAAGAGATCTGTCAATCAAATTGTGACATTACATGTCCATAACTGTAAAGCCATTACTCGTAGCTATGTAAACCAAACAGAACAACCTCTCTCTCACTTTATTTCTTCCTGCAGGACCTAAATATGTGAATAAATCTTTTGAATTTTCATACTGATCCTTTAGGAAGGGTCAGCATTAACTACATTTGGCCATTGATTTGCTTCAAAGTTAGAAAGCATTTTGAAATGCACAGTCTTTCCTTCTGTGAGATGAAGGTCTGGGCATGTGCAGAGATCTCCTAAATGTATGACTTGTAGGCATTCTACTTTGCTTTGTGTATAGTTTTCAATGTTAGGGCAAATGTGTTCAATGTTATATCCCACTGTGCCTCTTGCTTCATGTAAAGGTTTTAAGCACATCTATATCTGTTACAGAAATGTGTCCAGTATTACAGGAGCAAGAGACTTTTTGAGTAATGTTCTCCTTTGTAAAGTGTCCTGTAAGGATATTACTGTGCCAAATATCTGCTGGAAGCAGTACTCATCAGACTGGATGTAGTATTACTTTAATGCACATATACTGTCTTGTATGCCTGAGCTGGCTGTAGATCACCTTTCTTGGATGTAGTGCAGGGATCTAACTTTTAAGGGCCAGATCTGACAGATTATGTTATTTCTACAAATATGCTGTTCTCTTTTGAACCAAGGTGTGAGTAATCTCAACCGTGAATAATAGTGTATACATAAGTGTACAAAGTTCTAGCATACCTGGCTAAGGTTTTGGGTTTGGTTTGGTTGGGGTTTTTTTTTTCACTATTTCAGTTGATCTTGCAACTGTGAAGGGAAAAAAAAAAGTTTTGCTGGGAAAAAAAAAATCATTGTTATTTTGATACTGAATCCTGCAAAATCATATATTAGATTTTGTGCTAGACTCATATAAAAATTTAGATAATACCAACGCCACTAACTTGCTATGATCTGCTCTGAAATATGACTGGCTCCTGTCTTGTCATCACTTATTTTTTGCTGGATTGAATAGAAGATTGTGGCAGTTGCTGCATTTTATAGAGAACATCTATTGTTCATGAAATTCTGAAAATGTCTACTTGTGACATGGGCAGAGCTGGTCGAGTGGTGTCACTGCTTAATACAAAGATTTTTCTGAAAAAAGGGACAGTGACTCCCTTCCCTCCCCTTCTCCAAGAGTATTCAGAACCAGCTGTTAGTATGGAGCTCAACCCTTAGTATTAGTATTAAGCTTATCTACTGAACTTGTCCAAATTAAGTTATACAGCTCCAGGAATCCTGGACAGTGAAATAGTTTGGACATGGACTTTGGTGAGCCTGAAACTCTGATGGGAGAATAAAATCACCAATGTTAATTCAGGAATCCTTTCCGGCTATCTGGATCTGACCTTTGCAGTTTCTGATACTATGTTATCTTTCAGCCAATGTTAAGAAAAAGCAATCACAAGGTTGTTTAAATGCAACAGAGAGATTTTACAAAAAATTCTCATTTGAGAAAATGTGAGAGGCAAACATTGTGTATGTGATGGCAGAATAAAACTCCAATAATGCTGCAAAAGTACAGACTGTAACAGGTATAAACTCTGGAACAAATTGTGCAAAGGAAAGGTCAAAATGTTTTCCCAGCAGAACAGTGAAGATGAAACATAGATGAAGCATTTGAGGAAGCTGTGTTTATCTCTTCTGTCATTGTAAGGCGACAGAGATTGTGAGAGTCCCTCTGTGAGACTCATTGAGATCAGTCTCAAGCACTAATAGTGTTACTGTTGCATACTGGTGTTGGCAAATTATCTGAAAATGGGAGAGTTCTGAAGTGTTTTCCTCTAATGGAAATATATTGCTATACTCTCACTCTCAAGTTTCATTTTATTCACTTTCAGACAAATTTGCAACAAATTGTCATTTCCCTCTTTTCCACTTTTGCTTTCAAAGGGTTTTAAGGTCATGCTGTTTCAGCTGTCCATAATGAATATGACTAGGTATGCCTGCTGTTTGTCACTGTCCTTTTTTAAACATCA
>VXBR01003442.1:88982-106912 GCA_013400215.1 Cisticola juncidis | reverse complement strand
TGTGTGTGTGTGTGTGTGTGTGTGTTGCAAATTGTAAATTGAATTTTATTTCTTTAATCAAGATGTGGCTTTTTCACATTCACATTCACATTCACATGTCTATTTTGAACACTTTTTCATTATGTTCTCTACCAATAAATTGAGGTTCTCTGCCTTTCTTCTTGCTATGACCTTTAACATTAGAAGATTCTGCTCATATGTGAACCTTGAGTCTGACTGTAGGATCTCAGAGTTTGTACCATGCTATAAGCATCATATAGCTTGGATGTCCATTATATTACTTCAAAATTATAAGAAGTTCAAACCAACAGCTCTGCAGTTATATCAGAGAAAACTTTTTTCACTTGTTACAGCATTCTGCAGCTCTAAATATTTCCTTTTTTCTCTTAGGTTTTTGTGGATGCAGCTGATACATGAGAACACGAATTTAAGAACTGCAGATCTTGATTAGGATAATGAGTTTTGAGATGACTGCTGCAGGCAAAACTCATGGAAATTCTATTAAGCATCATATTTTCCAGAAAATATATTAACAAATGAAGACCTCTGTTTTTTTGGGTTTTTTTTACTTTAGGACATTACAATTTCTAAAACATTTATGAGCTCAAGAAAACACCTCTTGCTTCATATGGATTGAGACAAGAATAAAACCACCACTGATAAATACATTTGATAGTGCATTTTTCTCATGTTCATTGAAATATCTTTGACCACCAATGCCTCTCCCTTCTCTGAGATTTTTAAATTTTTTTGCATACTTCCTCTGGTTTTTGGAAAGGATGTATGTGTGCCATATGGGGCTGGATGGAGTTCCCCCAAAGGTACTGAGGGGGCTGTCAGAAGAGCTTGCTAAGCTCTTCATTATTTATTATCCATCCTGGCTAATTAGGGAGGTCCCAGATGACTTGAAATTGACAAATGTAATGCCCATCCACAAGAAGGGATGGAAGGAGGGTCTGGGGAACTGCAGGCCTGTCAGCCTGACCATGGTCCTGAGAGAAGGTTGTGGAGAAGATCAGCTTGGGTGCATTCACATAGCACATACAGGACAACCAGGGGATTAGGCTCAGACAGTGGGTTTAGGAAAGGCAGGTCCTGCCTGTACAACCTGATCTCTTTTCATGACCAGGTGACCCACCTAGTAGATGAGCCTACCTGGATTTCAGGAAAGTCTTTGACAGCATCTCCCATGGTATTCCCCTGGAAAAGCTGACAGCACATGGCTTGGACAGGTGCACTCTATAATTCCATGATTTGCATGCATGATTGTACGTGGAAATAAAATCTTGAATTGTCTCTTTCCATCAGCATGGATTTGAGCTTCTTAAGAAATTTATTCCCATTTCTAGAAATATTCTACAAACTGTGTTCTAGGGATTTTTACTTGATTCAGTGTCACTCTACCAAGTTGCTTTAATTTTTAGTAATTATGGGAAGAATGTTCTGTGTGAGGGAAAAAATAACAGTCCTGTATTCATATATCTCTTATTCTCATGGTAATTAAAGTGGATTGTGTGGAATTGTGTCATGAAAGGAATCTAGAAGCGACTGGTAAATAATAGTGCTTAAAAGCATGCATTGCATATTTTTGGGTTTAGTGTCTTCTTTCTGTGTTAATTCTTTTCATGTTATGGCTCTAATGGTAACAAAGTTTTTGAAGGTAAATTAGAAAGGTTATTAATTATGTCCCATCATAAAGACCAGAACTCACAGCAATTTTTAAAGAAAGCTGTTTGTTCCTATTCTCTTTTGATAAAAATTTGTATATAGTTTATTTTTATATATGTGTATACCTGCATATACCTGTAAGCATTATTATTACATAAATCAGTTTATAATCAGGTAATGTTCCACCTGGTCCAAAACTTGAAGAGATATCCATCAGATTCTGAAATATAGACAGGAAGAGAGAATACACTGGGTGAAAGGGAGAATACAGAGTGAAGGCAAAATTGCTTTTTTGGGAACTGCTGGCTGGCTGGAATTTCTGATCCTTTGCTAGTCTTCAAGATGTGAAGCATGCTATGTTCAGCAGTTAAAGCCTTTTCAGTTTAAGATGATGAATTTCTGAACAATCTGACAAAAGTTAATGCAACGTTTCCAACTTACATTGTAGGACTGTTGATTTAAGTCAGGGATATACAACCTGGAACATTTATTTCCTATACAACGGGACTTATTTGCAGGCAAAACCAGTGCACAGGTGGGAATTCAAAGAGATATATGAAAGTTCAAACACTCTGTTTACAACTTAGCATGGCATAAATCTGATGTTCTGTAGTTTCGCTCCAGTCCTGACAGCCCTGCGTAATCTGTGCAGTGTAAAGGATGTGTGGATTAATACTGGAGAATTAGATGCTATCCTTACCTCAGAGCAGCTGTAATTCCACTGCTGCTGGAAGATAATAGTTTTTAGATCAATTGCTTAGACTCCAGGCTACAGGTGTGGTGATTTGAAACTCATATTTTATGTTGGCTAGGAGACTTATCCTTAGTTTAAAAATGTCACATAATATGTCAGTGTTTTCTGTCATTGCATGGTTAGATAGGTAAAAGACAAAACTATAAGGATTTAAAATACCATAAAAGAGTGTTTGGTGTTATTTTTAATTTATGTTTGAGGAAGTCATACACGCTTGCACTCAAGTCCCTTTATTTGCTCATTTTTCAGTCTTTCTCAAAAGACTCAGTATTTTTCAGTGGGTCCTGTATTTTTGCCCAATGTTTGAGACAATTTTTACATGCGTATCTAGCAGTATACATGATGTGTATATATGCACTGATGCCAGTCAAATCTGAATTAAGTAATTAGACTAATGCAGAGGGAAAAAATCATAATAGTAACTGATCTTGATGGTGTTACAATTCGTAATAGTATATGGTGATATTTCCCATAGAAATGTTAAAATCAACTGCTAGAAACAGTGATAAATTTCCACAAAATTGAGAATCTTGCACTACACTGGAGACACACTCAAGCTTAACTAGTTCACGTAGATCTTTCATAGAAGAAGTATATTTGAAGACCACTTCTTTCGTAGTGCTGCTAGTTGAAATTGTGACCAGCCTTGGATCTCCTATGGAAGGTTGCACTGGAGCTACTGTGAAAAGAAATATGCTCTCTAGATGTATTTTTAGTGTGCAGGGGAAATATCTGCATACTGACAACCACTCTTTGGTGCCTACCTACCTTAATAGGCCATCTTCTGTTCTACAGAGCTGTTATGAATTCTTTGAATCTAACATTGCATACTTTTATCAGCCTACTTTGTAGTTTACTGGAAGTTTATTTTAAAGTATTGTTTTAAATGTGTTAAATTAATTGTTTATTGACTTATGTAAGTACTGTTACCAGTGAACCTCTGGGAGAACTACAAAACATTGTGGTGCCTGAGGTCACTTTGGCTTGAGGTCACTGGTGACTTTTGTGTCCTGGTAGGTCTCTGACATTATGATTTTCATTAATCAAGCTGTTAATGTAGTGAATTCTTTAAATGTTATATTTGTATTCTATTTATGTAATGTTATGCTCACCTGCACATCCAGCTGGTAATTAGAGCTAAGAGTATTCAAGTTTATTCAGAGATTTGCTACCTAGAAAATATAGTGCCACAGAATACCATGACTGATATTGAAATTATCCACTGTACAACTAAAGGCCTCTTAATATCTTCTAAAAAGGAAACCTTTTTTTGACAAGACTTATTTTCTTGGTAGTAGTTGATTGTCAGCTGACAGAGAAACAGTACTTTAAATGGGTAGCAACATGCTACTTAGAACTAATGTCAGGATAATAGAGTTTTCCCTTTTTTTTGTATTCCTTCTGAATACTGGTCCAATATTGAAGATAAGCAACTTAACCCTTAATATTGTTCTGATGTGGTTGGGTTGACTTGTTTAATACAAAGCATCGGCCTTTGCAGGTGTTGCAATGGTCAGGAACAGAACTGAAAATATATACCTGTCTATACCCTTATCTTCTAATCCTTTGCCCTCTCCTTTTTATTTGCATACATTGCCTGCAATTTCTGTATCCTTTAACTATTCAATAGTTTCATTGCCATCTTTATTGTACTAAAAATTGACTCCTGTGTATTATTATTCAAATAAATTAGTTTTATTTTGTTTATAATAAAACCGGTTTAAGTTGTGAAAGTCTGCTATAGGAAACAGCATGCCCTTAATAGTACTTAATGTCTTATCTGTATGGTTTAGAAAAGGTAACAGTATGTGACATAAATAAAAACATGTCCTATAAACCTTTTCTCTCTATTACTAAAAATAATTTTAATATCTGATTTTTAAGAGCTATTTTTAGAATTTTTTTCATACGCATAAACTCCTTTGCTAATGCTGCCAATATTTTTATTATTATTTCCAAAGTTATCTTTTCCTTCCCCAGAAATTTCATAAACATGGAAACTTCCACTTTTCCATTGGTACTACCCACTTGCTTTCTTGTCTGTTAAAAATAGTTGTTGTTGCTGTCATTTCATTTCTTCCTCAGACTGAGCTTTTACTTACAGGTTTCTTCTTTTTAATAAAAGCATTAAAACTCCCACATTTATTCACATTCATATTTACTTTCCAACAAATTCACAAGTGATTTTCTCTATACTCCAAAATCATCTCTTTGAAATGACAGCACTGAGTGGGACTATCTTCTCTTTATCTATACTTAATGAAACCAGGAAAGGATTTTTGATTCTTGGGCAAAAGCTCATCTAAGCCCTCTTCTACTTTATTCCTTAAAGAGCAACCACTGCATTACATGGCTAATAGGCCAAAACAAAGCTAAATGGGAAAATGTGATTAATTGATTAGAGTCCCTTATCAACTAAACTGGAGTCGTAAAGTCAAGGACATTTTAATATCCATTTGGAGAACCAGGTGAAAAGAATCTAATCCCTGGGCTATTCAGTTTTTTGTGCATTGTGGAAAAGCTTTGCCCTGACCATAGTGATTTTGATGATAGAAACACATTCTGGAATACTGTCTTCAATCACTAACCCTGACCACTGAGGATAACTTTTCTGCTATATTTCATATATCAGAATATGTCCCCCATGCTTCAGTTTTTCTGTTCTGTTTACAAATTCACATGGACATGCATGCAAACGCAATGTGGACCTCCAGCATCCGGTGTAAGATTTTGCAGAAGACATATTAACATCCTATGAAAGAAGCAAGCAGAGGTGGATAATTCCACTACTTATTTTCCTCTTTTATGGATCATCATGGCTTGGCTAGATTGACTAAATTTTTTGAACCAACAAATCCATTAAGTTAATTTAGGAAACGTTGTCTAGAAGGAATACCGGAAAATAACGTATTGCAGTTATCTCAGCAAGAGAAAGAGGCTTAAAATCATTAAAGTTGGTAAAGAGCTTCAAGATCATCAAATCCAACCTTTGATCACCAGCATGTCAACAAAAACATAGCACTAACTGCCAGTTCCAGTTGTTCCTTGAACTCTTCCAGAGATGCTGACTCTACTGCCTCCCTTGGAAGCTCATTCCAAAGTCTGACAACCATTTCAGTGAAGAAATTCTTCCTAATATCCAACCTGAACCTCCCCTGGCATCGGTTGAGGTCATTTCCTCCTGTCCTGTCTCTTGCTGCCTAAGAGAAAAAAATCAGTCCCCATCAGGCTACAGTCTCCTTTCAAGACATTGTAGAGCGTGATAGGGATCCTGGTCAGCCTTCTTTATTCTAGGTTAAACCCCAGCTCCCACAGCCACTCCTCATATGACTTTCTGGACTCTTCACCAGCTCTGTTGTCCTTCTCCAGACTCATTCCATCACCTTATTATCTTTCTGGAGTTGAGGGGCCCAGAACTGGACATAGTAATTTAGATAAGGCCTCACCAATGCTGAGTCCTGGGGAGCAATCACTTCCCTATTCAATTTTTTTTTTTTAATTTGTATCACACTAGTTTGTATTCACAGAATCACAAAATCACAGAATTAGCTAAGTTGGAAAGGATCCACAAGGAGTCCAGCTCCTGACTCTGCATAGCACCAACCCCAAGAATCCCACCATGTGCCTGAGGGTATTGTGCAAACACTTCCAGAACTCTGTCAGACTTGGTGCTGTGACCACTACTCTGAGGAGCCAATTCCAGCATCCAACAACCCTCAGATGAAGAGTCTTTTTCTAATGTCCAACCTAAACTTTTCCTGACACAACTTCAGGCCATTCCCTTGTGTCCTGCCACTGGTCACCACAGTCTGCCCCTCCTTTTCCCCTCACGATGGAGTTGTAGACTGCAGTGAGGTCTCCCCTCAGCCTCCTCCAAGGTGAACAGACCAAGAGATCTCAGTTGCTCCCCATATGGCCTTCCCTCAAGGCCCTTCACCATTTCTGTTGTCCTCCTTTGGATGCTCTCTAACAGATTTACAGTGGTACCAAAACTGCACACAATATTCAAGGTGAGGCCACTCCAGAGCAGAGCAGAGAGGGATAATCCCCTCTCTTGACTGGCTGTCAAGGCACATTGCTGACTTATATTCAACTTTCCACTGACCAGGATCCCCAGATACCTTTCTATGGCTGTGCTTTTCCTGAAGTGTATTTCTTAAATCCATTGTCTCTTAAAACTGTGACCCAGAGTTATAGAGCTTTTAAATTTCATCTTGATTAGGGATACTTATAAGCACTCTCCGTAAGTACTGACCCATGGTCATGAGACCAGGAGTAGCCATGGTGGCTTAGTTACCAGTTTGTGTTTACCCCAGCAATTTCTTCAGTACTGTAGAAACTTTATGAGATATTTTTTAACATTTGGGAGCAGACATGAACACTGAAGATAATGTGTGGAGAAGAAAAATTGCCAGTCAGGAAAGAATGATGTTCCTTTATTGCATGACTGTTATAATGAATTTTCATACTAGTGAAAATGCTTGCCCTCTTAGAACACCCTAGTGAATGTCTCTGCCAGCAGAAAGGTCAGGTTATAAGATGTAACTAATATTATTGTCAAAGAGCTCATATATTTCAATGCCATTTTTATTGTGCCTTTGTTTGGCACATATTGGGTGAGAGCAACATGATATTTTATCCTTTTTAAAGAGTAGATAATGGATAACACCCATTTAGAGACACAATACTTTCATTAAAAGCATTCTGTGCTAGATGGATCATAAGTATCTGTTTCCCTTTTCTTTTTTTTTTTCTTCCCTGTGACAAGTTGCTTAGGGACACTATGCTGCTGACAAAGAAAGATTTCCCAAACAAGTTAATGTACAGAAGCCTGTGGGTAAGTCAAGTACTTCTTCCCTATTCATTCTGCTTTTGAGACAGTATATGTATTGCTTACTATCTTGACAGGCATCCTTACCCTGAAGGCAGTACATCAGCAAATGTCAGGTCATGCAGGTAGCCCCTTCAGTGTGCTAACTGAAGGGGGCTACTTCATAATGGTAATGTCATCATGATGGATATAAAGACATCTTTTATGTGAAGGCAAGTACTTGGAAGATGCCTATAGGTAGGTATCTACTGTAGATAAATCACAACCTTATTTCAAGCCATTTTTATGGAAGAACAGCCTAGAGAACAATTCACTATCTAGTCCAACTAGATAGAAGTGAATTGGGTGAGATCTGCATTCAATTACAGAAGACCTAAAAGCAAAAAGATTAGTTATTCTGTCCTAGAGAAGAACATAAAGCTTTTTGAGCTTAGAAATGCCACAAGGGGTATTGGATACTCTTACTCCATACAAGCTAAAGAGAGGAACATGAAAGTCCAGAATCCAGTCCTAAGAACAAAGTTTAATTTGCAAACAGCCTGGCTTATACATGTGAATATAATCTTTCTAAGCAAAAGTTTATTTTTCCTTCTGGAAGAAACAAACTAAATTAGTTATCTATTCTAGGAAGGAAATCTAGAGGTACTAAGCTGAGAAGAATCCTTTCTCCTGCTTCTAGCTAGGCAAAAATTTTTCTATGGAGTTGTGTTCCTCATGTGCAATGTTTCACTTCACTATTTTTCTGCCAGTATCTATTAGCTAAAGCAATGCATGTGTAAAGTATGAAGGGTAGAAAGTATTATAACATGGTGCTTGCAAATGATGTAATTTTATACTATAATCCACTTATCATATTTACTGCAGCACTTTAATTCCTTGAACCATAGTTATAGTACAACAGTGGCAACAATGCAGACCTGGACTTTATAAAGATAATTTTTTCTATTCCTACTCAGGATTCAGCTATTAGTCCAGTGGAGTGGGCATTCAGGTACTTATTAACTCTCGTTAATTTTTTCTCTCTTTTGATGGCCACACATATTCAAACACTTTTCTCTGAAAGGCAGAAAGGTAGCAAAATAATCACAATTCATACATACGATTGTCTTTTTATTTCTGAAGTGTTTTGACAACAGAGAATTTTTAAGATGCAAGGGCGGCTCTGCCCTGCAGAGACCTTGTTGACATTACTACAATGAAGTGGTCCTAACTATATGTTACTATGAACCATTATTTCCCTAAAACCCAGTATATTCAGTTACCTAGGAATTATAATAAAAATGGCCTTCTTAATTTACTTACAAAATTGAAAATTCCATATTACCCTTCTGCTAACTCAGTAAATATTTAACCTTGTATATTTAACTCGTTTAAGAATTATAGAAATAGACAGTATGTGAAGGTAATACAGGACACTGGATTTCTCTTGGAAACTAAACAAGAGAAATCATCTTTTATGCATTTTTTAAACTAGGAACCCAACCATCCATGAACCTGGTCTTGGTCTGTTGAGACAAACTTGCATTACAGTCTAATCTATTTCAGGCTCACAGACCTTTTTAGTAAATCAGATTGGAGAAAAAGGACTGCAACACGTGTGAGTTCAGGGCACAGGGGGAAAATTAAGAAAAATAAGAAAAGGGAAGGATACATGGGGAAAAGCTTGTAATTGGACACAGCATTTCTGGGAGACAGGATCTGTGGCCAGAAAAACATCAATCACAGTGCACATCTCACAGTGTGCATCTGACTGAGGAGCTGGACTTACCTGAGCAAAGCCCAAGAACACAAAACCAAAGAACACTGTGCATTTGGCAGCATCTGAGAAGGGGTTTTAAGGCAGATTGTAAGAGAGATCTGGTTTGGAAAAGGTAAGGGAGTCTGCCCAAGGCCAAAAAAGACAATGAAGAGTAAATTCAAATAAATCAAATTAAAAAAACCTCACATTTTAAATGTGTTCTGGGTTTATGTTGGAGGTGTCTAGACAGATTGTGAGTCTTTTCTGGAATGAACCCATGAAGTCAGCATGGATCATTTCAACACAGAAAACTTCTGAATAGGTTTAAACTCTTCTGTAATGAATTCTAAGGATGACTGGAGGGAGGTGCTAATGAGTGTGAAATGGAGCCTGGGGTAACAGAAACACTCTTGATAATATATTGAAGTGGAAGCTACTACAGAAATGGAAGTGGCTGTTATACAATGTCAGCTTCGAGATGTGAACTTGTATTTAATGCTTCTCTTTCATTCTAAACTTCTTTCTTGTTATTTATTCCTTGCTAGGAAACATTGGATACCTTGGGTCCATTTTATACTTTGGATCCATTGTATACTTTTGGTACTTTTTGGACTATCCTTTCTAAAAGTGGTCCTACACATCAAGATTATAGGTGGCTACAAGTAAAAAATAAATTCAAATCTTTTACTTGGTGGAATTTGGAACTTTATACTGAATACAAATGGTCTAATTAAATATTACTTAATATAATGTGCTGTGGGTCACTTAAAAAAAAAAAAAGAAGAGACTTCTGGAAAAGAATCCTTTTATCTAAATCTATATTGTTCAAATGGAAAATCAGATTCCATAAAAAATAAAGCTGAAAACAGAAATGTAAAGTCTGCATTCCTTGTTAAGATAAAAAAGGACTCTCTGCTCATAAATGTGGAAGCCAGGCCATCATGGTCATTTATCTTCTGTTGAAAGCAGCAGTTTATCAGCTCTGGTTTGCCCTCTGCTTTTTTTTCATTCTATGCAGCTAGTTGACTTCCCTAAGGTTTTGCCCAGCCAGTGAAAAAAATAGCTTTCCTTCTGCTATTTATCTTTAGGCAAGCATTTTTCCATATCAACTTTACTCAGTTCTTATCCTGCACTGCTCATTTCTGGGCATTTTATTTTGCAGTTACAGCATAAAGCACTGAAAAATCTGAACAGTTCATTCCATAAGAATTTGTGGGGACAGCTCTGTGGCTTTCATTGAGAGTGACTGTCCTTCAGCTTCCTTCAGTTACATTAACTTGAACAAACTTGCACTATCAGAACAAAACAAATGTTATAAAGAAATATTTTTATATTATTATTTATATTATTATTTCACAGAATTTTAATGATAAAGAAATACAGATGAATACAAATATCACTTGGCTTAAGCCTATCTAGATACTCTTGGCTAGGGCTGGATTCAAATTGCAAATTGCAAATATTTGTGCCATCTCAAAGGTCCAGTCACAACTTTTTTGCTACATCTGAAAAGGATTCTATTGTCTTTGAGTGGCAGGGCTACTTTAACATGATGCTGCTACTGAAATTAGCAGGTGACAGTGAACTGATGGAATGTGATCACTTGGGGAGAGTAAAAATGGGGTGCTTAGCAATGTCTCTGGAAAGGTAGGTCCCAACATCTGAGAAAGAAATTCTGCCTGGAATTTATTTGAAACTGTGCTTTTCTATGTCTTTCAAACAATGTTTTGGGGAATTATTTCAACTGCAAACCAGAAGGTTATCTTTTGAATTACATGTAATTATTGTCATTTGCAAGGCAGTTTCATTGGAGTTATTAAATATAGGTGCACATCATACATTGTTCTTTCATAGACTAGACTACACAGCAAAAACTTATTCATTCAGCTAATCATTGAATCACTTTCACAGCATTCTCCTCCTTCTATCATCTGCCTTCATCTAGAAACTAACAGTACTCTGACAGGAAATCTTCAGTGCGACATCTGGTATGTTAAGCCTGATGAATGCCCCTCTTAAAGTCCCCACTAACCCAGTCTGTAGTTCCATTCATGGTCATCTTAGGGGCAGTCACAATGGTCAGAAAAAAAATGCTGGCAATGCAAGAAAAGGGAACAGGGATATAGTCAGTACAGAAATAAACATTCCTTCCAATATTGCCTGTCCTATTGAATGAAACGTTTCAGCTATATCACCTATGAATATGTTTCTATGTTGTAAGGCAAAAATATATTACACCAGAAGTATTTTTACTAATTTCCTATAAATAATAATTTAAAAATAATTTTAAAATAAAGACAAATGTTTCTAAGAACAAAAACATATCCCAGATACAAAACCAGCCATAAACCAGCACCAGAATTTAGTGATAATAGAAAATTTTTGCTGTCCATCACTCTCACCCCTGAAATACATGGGCATAGCTGCATCACTCAAAACAGAAAATCAGGCATGTTTAACCTGAGAATGGCTTTTCCCTTCATAAAAAAGATTTTTTTCCTACTTCTGAGGCCATTCTTTCTGTCTTTTAAATTAATTTATAATTTTACTTTTTTTACTTCACTATAGAAATTTGTGGGTTTTTGCAGTGATCATACATTGTATCTAAGTGTCTAAGTATCTTCCATTACTTTTTGCTGTATCACAAGGTTCTTATCTCAGCTTCTTTGTTATTCAATACTGGTATAATGTATTATGCCATTTAGAAAGATCATTCAGTCTTTTTATGACTTTTATGCATATGATAAATCACTCTGGATGGCAGTTTTTCCCAGTTCAGAGCAGTGCTCTCTTCCATCTCTGCCTAGTTTATTCATAACTATCCCTGGCTGAAGAGCTGGCAGAATCTCAGTCTGGCTCAAACTGAAATAGTACAAGTGAATAATTAAAAATATAAACTCAGTACTGAAATTATTTTTAATCAAATTTTCTGTTCAATAACTGAAGAAACATTTAGATCTTTCAAGGAATACACAATCTGGACTATAATATTATTTCATTTCACTACAATTTTGGAGTAACAATTTTAAGACAAAAAAGCTTGCTGAGTTCCCACTAGATGGCTTTGCAGTAATGGTATTTTAAATATTTAGAGGGATAAGATTTAAACATATGTTGGATAAAACAGGCTTTTACTGGTGTGAGAAGGTGATCATTCTCACAAAGTGAGAAAAAAAATGCAGGAACCTTTTCATGTAAAACATTCAAAAACCAGTCTCAGAAGGATGGATAATCATTTCTGCAGAGGAGGAGTGAGCCATAAAATATTTGTGTAAATTTACTGCATGTGAAATTAATTGTACTTGTTTGCTTTATTGCTACCAAGTGTTATTGAAATGCCATCACAAAATTCCATATTATATAAAAAATATCCTTTACTTTCAACTCAGTAGGGATTTTAAAAAATGCATTGTGTGGTGAGAAACATTGAATGAAATAACATTTTCATAATCTTCAGCATTTTTAAAATTCTTTTGTCTGATAGACGCAAAAGTATGTTTTATTTACCCTTTTCCTCCCATTTTGTGGCATATTTGTTTTAATATGGAAAAAACAATAAGAAGTGTGAACTGGAGAGGATTAAATTAAATGTATCTAAGACCATCTTCTTGTTTTGCCTCTTTTTTTTTCCCCTAGTTCAAATAGCAGGAAGAGATGCCTCTTTTCAGTATACTTCAGCTTGTGCCTAAGTTTTTCTCTTTTTCTCTCAACACAAGAATCAAGTAGTGACACCAAAAATGCAATTACTAATCCAACCAGTGGGAGGTTCCTCCCCTTTCCACACGGTTTGTCACCGTGACTTTGAGGAATGTCTGAGCTGGAGGAGGAGACAACGCAGTTAGGGAGGTTACTGGTAATTGCAAGCCTGCCTCCTGTCCAGACATCAGTACTCCATTCCCTGCACAGGCATCAGAGAGGAATCAAATCCTGGAGAACCCAATTATTCTAGATTTAGTCTAGAAGTATAAATGGTTAAGCAGACCTGCTTGGGTGCCAAAAGAGTGACCAAAAAGTTACTGCTATTTTTTATCAGTGGCAGCAATAAGTCCCACTCATATTTACCACAAAACAGTGATGTCTTCTCACAAAGGTTAAAATAGTTTCTGCCAGAGTGTCCACTGTATTAATATTATTACAGTTAGGAGAGAAACTGCTGCTGTGTCAGAGACAAGTCAGAAATACAAGACCAGCAAACAAACAAACCAACCAAAAAAAGCCTTGTGAGAAAGCAGTGGAAGACAGTGACATTTGTTGGAAGGAGAGTTTTTGAGAAAACAAAAAGTGATGCTGACACAAGTGTTGTGGTCCTTTATAAATTTACTATAACCTGCAGGCTTATCAGCCACTAGATATTTGCATGTACTATGGTTAATGTCTTCTCAAGGGCTCCAGTTAAGCTGTTGGGATGCACATCCTTAAGCAAAGGATACATTTCAACTAGGGCCACAGCAGTCTACTTCTTTCTTGTGACAATAAAGGCCTTAAAATATGCTTATAAACTAATATTTTGATCTAAGGAAACTGTCTTGCTGGGAAGTGCAAGTACTAAACTGAGCCACCTGGAGAGGAGGTCAGCTTTTAGTGTAAGGGCAGGCTAGAGAAAGAGTACCTACTCACCTGGGAATGGTGATGCTGATCAGGGAACAAGACATGCTTGTGTAAGTCATTAAATCCCATTCCCTCTCAAGTCTAGAGGGCATTGGGTTAAGAAAGTAATCAGAAATACTTGACCCACTGTGATTATGTGATGTATAGATACAGTAGGCAATTACTTGGGTGAGCCACAGAGCTTTCACTGTTTTCTTGTCCTAAGCTCCCCAAAGCTATTTCCCCCTTGTTATCAGATTTCTGTTTTGTGCAAGTGTGCAGAAGAAGGGTAATAACTAGGCAGGGATAGTACATCAGTCCCATTATAATCTTTGTTTAATACTGTATTTTAATCTATCTTTCTGATTTCAGAAAGTCCAGACCTATCAACTAAACCTTAGCACAGCAGGTTATCTTGGTTAACATGCTTTAGGTTACCTGGCTCTTTTAGAAACTGTAGTCAAAATGGTTTTAGTTTGAACACCAAACCCCGAAGTTTCTATATTCCATTTTAAACATTTATAGCATTTCAATCATTTCTAACATTATTATTAAACTAATAAATGTTTTAGCAGCTTGAAATATCTCCAGATATAAAACATGGTGTTAGGTACATATATTACAAACAACAACAACAACAAAGGAGTTGACAAGTAGTGAGTTAAATAGAATTAATTTCCTTTCAGTTTCCCAGTGAAATCATAAACCAATCAGACTTTTGTTCTGGTGTTATATGATACTACCAACCCAAAGTCCCTCAGTGAAATTATTTCCTTGTAAATCATTGCAGTCTATCCATTATGCTCAAGAAATATGATTTTTTTTAAGTGGGTAATATAAAGAAGAAAAAAAAAATGTGCTGCTTCCAATCTCCTGATATCTGCAGGAACCCCAGGGCTGATCTAAGCCTCACAGCTTCTAAATACTCGATTACTTTTAAAAGCTGATGCATATTAAGTATAAAAGAATATGAAGAACTAATCAGAAAATAAAGGAGAGAGGAAAAAATTGGAGAGATATAAGCAAGATTCTCTTTCTCTAGATAAACATTTCCATAATTTACCATTAATTAAAACATATTCGCATTTATGATAATCACTAAATAAAATTATATTCATTTGTCTACTGAATATTACAGTGTAGGTGTTCCTGTTCCTAATCAGAAATGTCCAAGTTAAGTATGGTAAGAAACACCCTCATCTATTCAATCTGGCCAGTGGACCTGCAGAGATTACTACAATTAGATATTTCTTTTATGGATGTAATCAATGGCCAGTAAAATACATTTCTGTCCTCCTGACTTGAAAATGGAAAATTTTTATAACTGATATTTTGATTTAACTTTTTTATTTTATCAAATCAAAGAAAATATTGGAAAAGAAGATACAGGAAGGGAGGAAGAATGAAAGTTAACTTTCAGTGTAGCTGATTTCCTTCAGCTACATTTCCTTCAACAAACTTTGAAAAATTTTACTGTAAGTGACAATTATCTCTGTACATCCTGACGGTCAACTGGACTCGGGGAGCCACTAAGTCAGCATGTCAGAAGATCTTTCTGGTTTAAGGTTGAAGTGTGACAGGGATGTAGCAGACTAGTTCTTGTTCTCTGAAGAAATTTTTGTGAGATTCTTCTCTCCCAACATAACTAAGACTCACCAATATGAAAAGTCTGTCATTCTTATATTCATGTACAACATCTGTGAGTTCTTTGATTTGAATGATACATGCAGCTGTACTTTCCAAATAAGAGGCTAGGGATTTTTATCTGGCAATGTAAGGTGGTTGTTGTCCAATCAGAAAAGCTTCCTGATTGTAAACTATAAGTTTTGGTTTCTGCAATGACATATACAGCACCTCATAAAGAATTTAATATTCTTTGAAGACTTGATAAGAATTATAGGAAGATAAAAGCTCTCTTATCTTCTTTAGATGCTTTATTAAATTCATGAGAGATAGTATTGTCATCTTGATAACCTATGTTTAGGTTTGTTCCAAAGTTTAATTTCCTAATAATCTGTGAAAACATGAAGAAAAGTCTGAACAAGAAGAATCATTTCCCTTCCTTCCATTGTGAGACAAATTTGACAATTTTGCTGTTGCCCTCTGGGTAGGGCAACATATAGATGTCTTTTCCCACAGGAGAATACCATTATAACTATGCCTGAGAAAGCAATGGTCTTTCTGGAGTTGTTATGTAGAGAAAGATCTACAGGGAAAATACATCTTCAGCTATTGAGCTGGAATTGAGCTTTTTCTGAATTGATGCAAAGGTATTTCCTGAACAACTGACTCATACATGTATATGAAATCCTTTTTCCCAGGCACTACAGAAAGTGATTTTCTAAACAGTTAGAGCACGAAGAGAAAGACTTCTGGTTTGTATGACTGACATCTTATTTTAATTTTTAAGGAGTTTTGTGTATTCCACTTAGGCTTTTTGGTATTTTAGAATTTTGGAAATTGAGTATTTTTGCTTTATCAAGTAAGGATTTAAAGTTTCTGTTCACCAAAGCCTAAAGAAGTGCTTCTGGATTTCTAATGCAGAATACAAAAAAGAAAAATTAATATTTACAAGTTATCTGTGGACCATCATACTTGTCTAGCTGTGATATCAAGTGGTACGAAAAAGATTAATTTGACTTAGTGAAGCCAAAAATTTTCATATTACAAAAAATTATCAAACATCACTGAAAACACGCTGCTTCAGTGCTTACTGAGGAATTTGGACATTATTTTTAAATCCAAATAGAATGGAAATACATTTACTAAGATTTCTTTTCCCAGGAGCCTGCCTTGTAAATTTCCATTCTTTTTGATTGTCAAACTTCTCACTACCTCATAAATTATTTGCAAGCTGCCTGGAGGTGCAGTTAAAGAAGGCAAACTTGTGTTTCTACTAATGAATTGGTTTCCCTGTAGGGTACAGGAGACAGTACTTCAGTCTAATGAATAGAAAGAATTAAATTTCAAGAATCTTTTTACCAAGAATGACACCACATTTTACACAGGAAGAATAAGAAAGCTGGGGAAAGGTTCTGTCCCTGTATTGCTCTACTTGCTTGAGGAAGACCCTCCTTGAAAATGAAACAAAATGTGAACACTTTTAGCCTGTAAACATAAACGGGAGTAGGCACTGTTTGTTTCGTATATGGAAGCATTGACACATCAGTGATATCTATTGTTCTGATCCTGTGGTCCTCTGGCTGTTGATTTCAAGCTGTGCTGCTACTGTGGCTGCTGGTAGCTGAAAGGGGAACTGCTGGGGAAAAAGAAAATAAAATATCCACAGTAAAGTCATAGGGGAGGCCGTGAAAAGCATTTTCTGAATTTTATGCAGGGTTTCTTACGTAGTGGGTTGTGCTAATTAAGGATAAATTTTCCATGTCTGGATGTAGAGGTAAGACTAGCATCTAGTTTCATACTCCCAAATGAAAAGCAGTACCATTGATAAATGCTGCTGCCATGATAGAGCATTCATAAAAATTTCACATACACAGTATTCCACTGAGGATTCAGTAGCTTCGATATTTTTGTCCCAGCTGGCTCTTATTCAAGCTTGTTTTTATCCCCAATGAGTGACTAACTATCCCTACTTTGGCAATTCTGCTTCATGAATACTTTGAAGAAGTCAGTCCCTTAGAATTCACGTTTATCAAAGTTAGTTGAGGTATTTTTTTTGACCAACATTCTTGGTATGACACGTGGTAAATAACTGAATTCATACAGATACATATCACATTAAAAAAACCCAAAAACCAACCAACAAAAAATTGCCAGTATCAGATTTCTGACCTGTTTTTCTCCTTCCCAGACATAAACACTTCAAAGAAATTTGGCCATGCCCAAACTACTAATTTTTTTTTCTTTTTTCTCCCCTTGGATTCATCAGCAAATAAATCTTAGTTTCCTCTTCTTGTTTAGCAGTTTTTCCTATACAACTCAGCTTTCTGTTGTTCCATTTGTTTGAACATTTTCTGACAAACAGCTTGATGCAGAACAGTGTTGCTACTAGGCAAAACTTTGATACTGGTACAAAGCAAAATGACTTTACAATTATTAAAGAGTAGGCATAGGATGCAGTTTAAAAAGTTGCTAAGCAAAGTGTGTGCATGACCATAGAACATACTTTGATTCTTTTAGAGGCAGAAATCTTGGGGAGTAGCTGCCCCGTTGGGAAGAAGACTAAAATTCAGAAAGAGGTCTTCATGAAAATGGTTAGTAAAGAGTGCAGGAAAAGGAAAGCAGAAAGGAACAGTTGTCATGGGGTGTGCAGAATTCATTCCTCATTAGTTAGTTAATGAGACAGTTTATTCTGCATATGTAATGCCAGCTCTTTTTTTTTTTTTTTTTTT
>VXBR01003442.1:69200-88950 GCA_013400215.1 Cisticola juncidis | reverse complement strand
TTTTTGCTTATGTGTCAGATAAACTGCGATTTGTTCTAATAACTCCATGAACCTAATATAAGGGTATGTGGTAAGTCACTGTCACTCTATGTGTGATATCATTATCTGTTCAGCAGGGAGTGATAGAAAACTACTGAATAAGAGCTCCATGATTCTGAGACAGTCTCAGATTATCTCTTTATTCAAATTTGCAGATTACTCAGATTTTCACCACTCTTTTGTGAACTGGGTGGACTAGATACAAGCCAAAATGCTTCATGAATGTCTCTCATATTCACAAAGAGAAAGGATACAAACTAAGGGAAGAAGGGAAGAAGGACATGATGGAACTTCATAGTATTGCTTCAGAAAATCTTTGATGTGTAATATTTAATTACAGGATATTACTGTCAGATAGAATGCAGATAATAGCTCTAATGAACTTATTTATTTTTAAATAGATATTATAATGTGAAAAATTCTAACTCAAATTTCCAAGGCCAGAAAGGCAAACACATTAGACATCACTTCAGTATGGCCATGTGTATTTCTTTCTCTTTTTGGTCATCTTCTCTTTGAGGAAGAGGAACAGAATGCAGGGCAGTTTAAAGGCAGAAATCCTAAAGCATCTGAAAGGCACTAGACAATAGCTATAGAAGAAGCTTCCAAAAGGTAACAAACACTAGGAACACAGAAGAGTAGTTTAACGGGAAATATTAATAGAATGTTTTTGACTGACTTAAAATAATGAAGGATCTAATCTACATCTGTTTTATGAGCTCAACAAAACCCTGGATCACCACATATTCCAAAAATATTTACACCTCTTCTTCTTCAACCAGTTTCCCACCTCAGTCTTTCCTCCTTCCTTCCTTCCACTACAGACACCCTGAGAATTTTGTCCCTTACAAGCAAGATTTGATTTCTCCTGCAGCTGCTGTTCACACTGGATGTACCTCTAATCTGTAATCATGTATGGTGCAGAGATAACTGAGCTAGTCAAGATCTAAGTAAATGGTATACAGCAATTTTTCAGCTCACCATAAGACATAATTTGCCTTTCTAGATTGATTTTAGACAGACTTAAATACCTTTCTTTTCACTTAGATTAGACTGAATTTAAACTGTGATGGCAACCTCTGCATGCATCTGGGTGGATTTACCATTTCAGATCTGGCTAGTTTAAGAATTTATGTAATACTCTGTTTCACTGATACTTTCAGTGTGTGATCTATGGCTACAAGAAACAGCAAATCAATTTTGAGGATAACTTGTTTTCAGGCATCTGAGGAGAAGTGAGATTCCATTAACTCCATCAATCACCTCCTGAATCATTTTTCCCTGAGGAGTGGTGAAATAACTTTGTGTCCTGATAGATGCTTAGGGCCAACACAGAAATAAACAGAAGGGAAAACCCAGAGCAAAACATTTCTTTGTCCATTATTATTAGGGGGAAAATGACTCATTAGCTTGCTGATCTACACTTTTTTTCCTCACATTTCTGTTGAAATCTAAGGTCATTTTGGCAGATACCCCGTGTTAATTAGAATTCATAACCCAGGATTTTTTCAGCCTATTTTTCTTCTCCATTGCTGTTGTCTGTTAGGGAAAGGCTATTCATAACCTTTCTGTAATCTACCTGATCACAGGTAGCTGTCATTGCATGGAGAGAGGAGAAATGAAGAAACAAGAATGGTTAGGATGTCTGGAAAACAGAGCCCATTCTTAATGAAAAGGCTGCGTATGTTTCTGCATTTCAATTTTTTTGAAAAATTGCTTCACAGGATTGGAAAAAGTGACATATAGAGATGCTCTCAACCTCAGCTGAGGACAAGAAGCAACAAAAGTGAGTGAAAGAAAAATAAAAGTAGAATTTCTTCATAATTTTATTTGTTCAGATAGTAAATTACATTGAAAGAGATTACTCAAGGAAGAATTAGTACCAATAGAAATAAATATTACTGATAAGGAAAACTTATAGTAATTATCTCAAAGGACTGGAGAGAAATATGCTGACGAGTTTTCTTCTACTGAATTTCATATTTTCACATCTAAATGAAATTTTCTCCTGCTTGTCTTTCTTGCATTTTACTGACCACCCATGGTTAAATTTTTCAAAGGCAAATTCACAGTAATTGCAACCAACTGCTCACTCCAGTAATATAGATAAGATGATACTGTTTTGCTGCACTGATAAAGCACTCACAAAATCTTATCCAAAATATAGTGCAAAGTTTCATGCTATCACTTGATAAACAGGTGAACACCAGATTTTTTACTAGGACAACTTTGACTCTTTTGTTTTAATCAGAGAATTGGAGAGGAACAGAATGTTAAAATATGAGAATAGTCATTGATCAGTCAATTGCTACGGAGCTTAAGCTTTTATGAATTATATAATTTTACTTATACTCCAAGCAAAGCAAGTAATAATTGATAAATCAACTTATGTGGAATTAAGACCTTTCACCAGAGATTTGTCGACTGACCAGTAAAAAACTGGTTAGAAAAATGGGATTTTTACTTAATTTTTTTTATAATAACCAAATGCCTACTTTGTAAAGGTTTTTTTGTTTGTTTGTTTGTTTGTTTGTTTGGTGGGGTTTTTTTTTTTTTGTTTTCTTTTTTGGGTGCCAGCTTATATAACTAGATAAAAAACATGTCTAGGAAAAAATACTAATGAAAAAAGGGAAAACCCTATTATACATGTATGGAGCTACTGAAATAGAAGACAGAAGCATTTTATTTGGCAGGATTATTGAAGAACTAAATTTTAATATGTCTGTGAACCAGTAAATTGCAGATACTATAAAACAAAAGCTGCAAGCTAAAGAAATTCACAGTAAACTACTGAGCTAATTTCTGTGACTAAAGACAAATGAACAAAAATACTGTAAAACTCCCACCACTGAAATTACTCCGTGCCAATTTTGTGGTAAACCATACTTCTTCACTTTCATGTCTTTATCTTTCTCTTATCTCTTCCTCTTCTCTTCTTTTCTCTTATTATCTTTTTTTTTCCATAATAATCTTTTTTTTCCTAATTTCTGAGTTCTTTGTATGCAACCACAAAAATACCTTTTCATTAGAATTCCTCCTTCTGAAGCACCTCTTCCTGCTCACAGTTAATAGCTACAGGTCTTCCTATAAAGCCATTTGCCCTTGATCCTATCTGCACCTTCTCTTTAGCTCAATTGAGGACAAAGACCAAATCTGGCACCTGTCACCAGTCACACAAAGGCATTCAGCAAGAGGTGGAGCCTGGATTTTGTCTGCTGTTTGTTGTTGATCTGACCAGCTTTAGGGGTTGCTCTCTAGGAGCCTTACCCCCAAGGGGTGAAGATGTGTGAGGAAGATATTCAGTTCTAACAGACCTTCTGGGGATCCTAACCAGGATGCTGATAGGAAAGGCAAAATGTTTATACTCAGTGTAAAGCATGTGTGAGTGCCGAAAGAGACGGTATTGTGCCAATAGTGTGAATCAAAGAAAGGTTCTCTGAAAGGATCAAAAGAGCTCTAAAATGGAGGAGCAGGAGAATGTAGAGCATTCAGATAGAGAGCAGTGGGATGCAGACATGTAGAGTACTGATGTTTGCAAAATTGGCACAGCAGCTATCTAAGCACATGCGTATTTCCACAGAATAAATTTAACATGTCTAAACCCTCACTGGGTCCTACCTTTGCATCAGTAGAACCATGCAAATCAAATGTCAGACGCTGACTTTGCATGTGTATAATGGCTTATTAAATCTTTTATGACAGAGGGGAAGAATGAGATGGCAAATATCATGACTTAACAAAGGTTTTGTCACAATCACAGTGCTATCTGTTTCCCTCATTAGCAATCTAGGGAAACATGGTAACTGTTAAGAGAATGTAAAGCTGATTGGATGCCAACAGTCATTGTCTAGTTACTGGGGATTGCTGTCAAAGCAGAAAATCGTTTTGAATAATGCTTGATCCTTGCATTTGACAAAAGTATGATGCAGAAGGCATGCAGAGTGTTTAGACACCTAGATGCAGCAGTGATGACAATGAAAAATGCAGCAAGGGCAAAACAGCATAAGCTGGCTATCATAATATTCCCTCAGCAGATTTACTGCATGTTTTGTTCTTCCTCACAACAGAAGCTGACAGAGACATTGAGCTACTAGCTCACCAGCTGAAGGGGTAAAAAAAGTCTGTTCTCAGTATCTCTCTAGTGTACCATTAGGACATTTTGATGTTCTTTTAACTAGGTGAAATTTTTGTTCTTAATTGCAAAATTAGAGTTGAAATTAAATAAATGAAAGCATCAAGAAATTGTTATTAAACTACATAAAGTAACAAAACATATTCTTAAAGTAACAAAATATACTATTTTCTATATTTTATGGAGTTTAGAGGACATTAAAAATTAGATTGAAGATTTGGAATTTTTTTACCCCTGATGTAAATATTGAGCAAGTTTGAAGTTCTGCAATGTTGTTTCTTTGGGTTTTTTTACCATTTCTGAAATGTATGCACAAAACATGGTGAAATTCCATTGTAGGTCCTGTACTTCCCACAATTTAATAGACTTTCGATGGTCATCTTAAAATGCAGGTAGAGTCAGTTTCCAAATGTTTAATTTTATTTTTCCAGATATATGAAACAATTTATTGGTTGTTTGCAGTGTGTAAAAGTATGATGACATCCCTCTTCCCAATTATTAGTAATGTAGGATATGTAAGAGGAGGTATAACATGAAGAAACCCTGGGTTTTGTAATCTGAATCAATTATGAAATTGGTTTTGACTGCTGGATAATAAATAATGATTTAAATGAAAATAGAGCTTTATAAGAGAGGAAAGAAAAGACTTGGCTAAACTAGATCTATATAGAGATGATATTTAAACATGGAGAAATTAACTGTCTAATTGGAATAGCAAAATAATTCATTAAAAAAGATTAAAACTGCTTTTATAATTTTGCAAGTATGACCAGTGGACTATGAGACATCACAATGAAGGATGAGAAAAAAGATTTACCTGGATTACAGTAGACAAAGGCTGAATTATATAAAATGCAATAGTTCTATCACACTTATATATTTTTGCCAGATATGTTTTAATACATACTTTCTTCTGTTTTGGCAGAGGTTGGTTAAAAATATGGATGCTACCACAGGTGTTTAAATGTACCTTAATTTAAACTGAGTTCACAATGCTTGCAATACTGGCTCAAAAGTTTCAGAGCTTTGCAAGCAAAACCAGATGAAATCACCTTTTGTTTAATGGAATACTTAAATAAATACTTGAATAAAGCACACAAAATCTCTTTACAGGCAGAATATTGCAATAAATTTTACAGAATCCAGAAGAAATCTACTGGAAATCCTGGTTTCAATTAAAAATCTGTGTTTATTTTTCAGATATTTGTATATTTTTTTACCCAAAATTAATTAATGTCTTCTTTGTCAGAATTTTGTTTGTGCACCAGAATATTTTGAAAGAGACATTATTTTTCAACAAGCCATTAGACTAGGCTTAGGCAGATCTTTATTGAGTGAGGTAGCTCTTCTTTTTGTCTCTGGGTGCATCTTGGCAGGTATCCCTAACTTAGTTCTTATATCAGTTCTTTTACTATAGAGTGAAGAATCTCAAATCTTTAGGGAAAACAGGTGAGAGAGAGGAGTGGTGAGGAAAGAGACATTCTGAAACAGTCAGAAAGAAATGAAAGATGACCTGATGGTCATATGATTTCACACGCTGCTGGAAAGTAAGTGGTGTTTTTGTTTCGTTTTCTTTCTTGTCCCCATCCAGCAAACAGACAAGAAAAAATGCCTGGCAAGTGCAGCTCATTTTTCTTAGTATTTGTGCTATATATTGTATTACTTCATCAGTTTTCCTATTTGAACTCCTTGAGTTAGGAGTTTAAAACAGTTCTATCTCAGAGACAAGATCTATTAGTTTAATACTGATTTATAAATATGTTTATTTTATTATTAATAATATGGTTTATTAATATGTGAATGTGCTGTTATTGCCAAGGCCAAGAATAGCAAAGGCACCATCAATTTAGTTTCTCCCCACCCTTTTTTCCTTCTGGAACAAACCATCCCCAAGGATCACCATGTGCTTAAATACTTCTTAATTCTGTCAGTCTTGGTGCTGTGAGAACTTCTCTGGGGAGCCTGTTCCAGTACCCACCCACCTTCAGATGGATAAAACTTTTTCTAGTGTCCAACCCAAACCTCTCCTGACGCAACTTGAGGCCCTGCCATCGGTCACCACAGAGAAGAGATCAGTGTCTGCCCCTCCTCTTCCCCTCACAAGGAAGTTGTAGACTGTGATGAGGTCTCCCCTCAGTCTCCTCCAGGCTGAACAGACCAAGTGCCCTCAGCCACTCCTCACACACAAGACTCCTTAAGGCTTCCCCTCAAGGCCCTTCACCATCGTGGTTGCCCTCCTTTGGACACTCTCTAACAGCTTTAGATCATTTTATATTGTGGTGCCCAAAACCGCACACAAGACTCAGGGTTAGGCTGTCCCAGCTCAGAGCAGAGCAGGACAATCCCCTCCCTTGCCTGGCTGGTGATGCTGTGCCTGATGCTCCCCAGGACAGGGTTGTCCCTCCTGGCTGCCAGGGCACTGCTGGCTCATGTTCAAGTTGTCATGGACCAGGACCCCCAGGTCCCTTTCCATGTCACTGCTTTCCAGCATCTCATTCCCCAGTCTGTCTGTACATCCAGAGTTGCTCTGCCCCAGGTCCAGCATTTTCTCTTGTTGAGCTTCATACATTTGATTATTACAGAGATGGAGCCATTCATTCACTATATTATTATAATTGTGTCCTAGTGCTTTCATTACTTTTACTTTTCACTTTCTCGACTTTCACTGTGAACTCATGCACCCTTTCCACAGCCAAAGAATCAGAGAATCAGAGAATGGTCTGGGTTGGAAGGTACATTAAAGATCATCAAGTTCCAGTGTCCCTCCCCTGGGCAGGTACACCTTGAATTAAACCAGGTTGCTCATAGCTCCATCCAATCTGGCTGTACACTTTGAGGGATGGGGGATATGCAACACCTCTGGGCAACCAGGGCCACTTTTAGGGAGAAGTAAAGAATTTTTACTAGCATCTAATCTAAACCCATTCTTTCAGATTAAAACCATTTCCCCTCATCCTGTCATTACATGCCCTTGTAAAAAGTGACAGTCCTCTCTATTAGCTGTGTGGAAGAGCTTTCTTTCTGACAATCATACTGAGCAGCTCATCTTCCTGATCCCTTCTGGCGACAGTGTTCACAACATGGCTTTGTGTAAAGGAATACTTATTTTCATCACTTTTAATTGGCATCTTGTAAAATCTGCTGCCTATATTTGTTAGAGGGAAAATAGTAAACATGATTATATGCTCAATTTCCTCAAAATGTTTATTAGTTTGTTATTATTGAAAACTTATTAGTTTCTTATAATAGAAACTTAAAAAGTACCATTTTTTGTTTCTGCTCTGTGTTCTAGAGCTTCTAGAATTCCATGCTTGTAAGAATTGGTATGAATTTTCTTGCTTCTCCCCCCAATTACATATTTCTGTGTTTCGTTTTTGTGTGGGTTTTTTTTTTTTTTTTTGTTTTTTTTTTTTTTTTTTTTTTTTTTTTTTTTTTTTTTTTTTTTTTTTTTTTTTGTTTGTTTGTTTTGTTTTGTTTTGTTTTGTTTTGTTTTTTTCATTTGGTGGCTATCAGTACACAGATATATGTGAATTTAACAAAGATAAACAAAACCCACAAGAACATAATGTTTTTCATGTTAAGCTTAATATTTTAGTATTTAATTTTTAATTATTTGTCTTTATTTAGACAGCTAATATATTTTTCAAGTTTTTTTTTCAACAGTCTCTGTCGGGATTTTTTGGCCTGAATGGCATAACTTCAGAAAAACATGTTTTGAA
Source organism: Cisticola juncidis (assembly GCA_013400215.1). NCBI lineage: Eukaryota > Metazoa > Chordata > Aves > Passeriformes > Cisticolidae > Cisticola > Cisticola juncidis. Next base: position 81,060 of record VXBR01003442.1, on the reverse strand, counting down.
GGGAAAATAATCTTCCAAATGTGTTTTACAATGTTGTTGTCTACAATTTATTAAATTTATTAAATTAAATCTGTCACCTCACTCTTCAGTTACCTATTCTTATAACCCCTGGTTGGAATTTCTCATTGTGAAAACTAAAAATTATTAAGTATTATTTTAAAATTTTGCCATGTCATTTTTCTCCATCTTTAGTGTTTCCCTAATGTTAGATCTTTTTTAAAGGTTGAAAATTATCTCTTCCTCTTTCCTCTGTGTAACATGCACTGTTAACCCAATTGGTAAACAAGAGTGAGTGGTTCCATTTTGAATTAAAGGTAATTTTAAGGCATCTAATCCCTCTGGTTTTATTGACAAGAATTATAAAAAATGTTGGAATTGCCTTTAAAAAAATTCTTCCATCTAATTATACAGTTTCTATATAGCAAGCATTCTGTTATGCTGTTCCATAAACTCAGTAATATCAAGGGCTCAGTACTGGGTTCTGTTTAATATCTTTATCAATGAACTGGACAAGGGGATTGGGTGCACCCTCAGTAAATTCACAGATGACACCAAGTTGGGTGGGAGTGTTGTCTGCTGGAGGGCAGAAGGCTCTGCAGAAGGACCTGGACACGACAGACTGGTGGTCCAAGGTCAGTGCTATGAGGTTCAACAAGGCCCCCTTCCAGATCCTGCACATGGGTCACAATAAGCCCAGGCAGTCCTACTGGCTGGGGCAGAGTGGTTGGAAAGCTGCCCAGCAGAAAAGGACCTGGCAGTGCTGGTCCACAGCTGCTGAACATGAGCCTGCTGGGCCCAGGTGGCCAAGAAGGCCAATGGCATCCTGGCCTGTGTCAGCAACAGTGTGGCCAGCACAACTACGGCAGTGACTGTCCCGCTACATTTGACAGTGGTGAGGCCACACCCTGAATCCTGTGTTCAGTTTTGTCCTCTCACTTAGAAGAATGATATTGAGACAGGGTTTTTCAGCACAAATACTTGGAAATGTTTTGAAGGTGTGTACTTTAACATTAACATTCAAGATTCTAATACAGTAAGAGTACAGAATATGGTATGCTGCTTCTGAGAACAAGTCCAAGGAATGCCAAAGTGGAGGCTAAATTCAGTGCTACATGGAAGTATTTCTACAGTAAGTTTTGACAACTCTTACAAAACTAGTCTTTCATAGATATTAGCACACAGTAGTGTGAAATTGCAAAATAGGAAGACCATTTTTAGCAGGATTTGTGTTGTAGTAGGAGCACAGATATAGATTAACTTTAATGATGCTTTTAAAAATATTACAAAGCACTTACATAGTTTTTTTACATGTGCATTAGGGAATTAGATTTATTTGGTCTGACAAGTAGATAGGTGCCAAATATAGCAAATAGTAGGTGTATAATATGTACAAAAATGAGTACTTTTCCCTTTGGAATCCATTTTCCAAATATCTTGGAAACTAGTAAACAAAAAAGTCCCCTTAAATCATAATTTCAGTACTCACATGTGTACTATTTGAAGGTAGCTTGAAAGTTTTAAATTTTTATGGAAGCTGAGATTAAAACAGTTACAGAATAATCATGCAGTTCTCCATTTTACTTGCTTCTAAGACCATTAGTTAAACCAATCCTATGTTTCCAAGGCTAATAGTGATTAACTGATTAAATACACTGCAACAAGAAGCTACAGTTAAACCAGCTGATAATTATCTTAAAAAGTGCATAAACAATCTCAGCAACTCCTAAAAAGAACAGTTGATTTCATAACTTCTACCTGCACTAGAAGATTCTTTTATAAATCCTGAAATCTCCAGAAGTTTGATGGGTCTGGCAATGATGATGTAATGGAGGCAAAAAGTACATACAATTTCCCTTTTTTTTATCTTCTTTGTGAGCAATGTGAAGACAAATCTGAAACAGAAATACTTAGGTAAATGCATCGGCTCAACTGCAAATATTTGTCAGTTCTACTTCACTGTGGCTCCAAATGACATCCAGACCTTGCAGTTCTCAGTGTAAATACACAAGGGGTGATGTAAGAAATGGCCCTGTCCTCAGAAAATTGACATTTTACAGATATGTTTGCAAACAAACATCAGTTTCAGTGTTGTTCTAATACTAAGATGCTCTACTGAACCAGAGGTTCCATTGGTGTACTGGCTTCATGTTTTGCCTGCTGGAATAACCCTTGCTGAGATCCCATCTGTAGACTCCTCTGCATTTCCCCCTACATTAAGAAAAAGATGAGAGAAGACACTCTCCAGACAAAAGCTGCCCTGTATTCTGAAACAGCAGTAACAACCCATGTTGATCCTAGGATGGAGCACCTCTTGTATGAGGAAAATGTGAGAGATTTGGGGCTGTAGCCTGGAGGAGAGAAGACTCTGGGGAGACTGTACTATGGCCTTTCAGAGCTTGAAGAAGGTCTATAAGAAAAATGGGAACAGGCTTTTTTCAGGGCCTGTTGTGATAAGACAAGGGGTGATGGTTTTAATGTAAAAAAAAAGTCAGTTTAGGTAGTGGAGGGTTTTGAGGTTCTGGTGTTTTTGCTTGTTTGTTTTACAATTAATATGGTAAGAGACTGAAACAGTTTGTCTAGAGAGGTTGGGGAAGCCCTGCCTACATCCACTGGAAAATCAGGTTGAATGAAGGTCTAACAAACCTATTTGAAGGTGTCCCTGCTCATCACAGAAGATTTGGACTAGATAATGTTTAAAAGGTCCTTTCAACTCAAAGTAGTCTATTATTCTAGGACCAACAATTTTTTATAGAAGCTTTTGGGGTTTTTTTAAGTGGCTCAACAAAAGGATTTTTTCATCCAAAGATGAATCTTGCATTGACTCGTTTATATTTGTCATGTATATATTTTTCTATTTCCAGAGAAGAGAGACAATGGAGCATCTATTATTTTATAATACCACCTGCTAAAATAATTATTGAAAGTTTTATTTGTGTAATATATATGGAGGTAAAAACAGGGAATGGTTCATCAATAAGATTATACTAGTCATCCCACAATCAGGACCATAGCTCATTAGGTGTATAAAGATTAAGCACTTAGTAAAAGGTCCAGTATCATTCCTTAATTTTTACAGATTTAAATGTATATTAATAAAATCTTTTTACATAAACAAGACAAAATCTTGTCACCTTACTAATTTTGTTTCTAGGTCTATAGTCTCAAGAATAACTTTAAGGGAATTTGAGTTATATATAGTCTGTAGATAAGATTAAATTTTCAATTGCTTTTAGCCTATTTATCTTCATGAGCACTAAAGCAACTCTTAATAATTATGAATTAAAATATACATCAAGTAATATTTATGTACCTAATTTAAATGATTTTTCAAAGCCAACACAGTTTAAAACTTGCTTCCTAGTAAATGATGTCATCATGTTTTCATACTAGTAATTTTTATAAGGCAGATAGTTTGTAAACTTACACTCCAGTATTCATGATAGAATTGAAAAGACAAGATGAAACATGATTTGAGCCCCGCTGACCAGAAAAAAAATACATACTGGGAATGGATTATTTCCAAGGTACACAACACAATTTAAAATCTATGGGACAAGAGCAAGGTTCACTTATTTCTTTTACAGTGGTAGCACTTACTTCAGAAAAATGAACATAAAATGTGATTTGTTAAATCTGCACTGTTAGGATAGCATACCTGCTGTCACCAATTTGTAACCTGCTGTCACCAATTTGTTATCTGTTTCTCCTGTGTTTAGGATCCTCTGCCAGCACATGAAGTATTTCCTTTTTTTTCAAAGCAAATATATTCAATGCAACTGAAGTTTTTATCCTTTAACTCAAGCATTCAATAAATTGGAAATAAAAATCCTCAACAGGTAAATAAGCAAAATAATGTTTATTTCCATTCTCAGCTTCATCTCATTCCATTACTTTTTTTTTTTTTCTTTGCACTTTGCCATTATCTTGTGTCTTGCAGGTTGTTTTAAAAGCAGTATCTTCTCTGAAAACTATGGCAGGGAGTCTCTTATAGTATATGAAACGAATCCTAATAAGCAGCTGAAAATATCTTTACTTCATGCTGTTATTTCAGTCTCATAATGTGCTACTTAAACATTACAAAAAAAGAAATTTAAGTACACAGCCTGATGGATCAGAATGGGGTTACAGTCAAATTTAATTCCTTATACGTTATCTTGAAGTAAATTTCTTTACTTCAGTACTTGAAAGGCAGAGCATTAAATGGGCAATGGTTACAACAGCAAATGCAATCTTCATGTTATACACTGGGTGAAAAAAGTAAAAGGTTTTGTGCAGGAGAGGTCAAGCAATACTGAAAGAGGTTAGATGTGCTTAACCCTGCCCTTATCCAGAAGAAAGAGGTGTGGTTCATGCCCCCTATCAGTGTCACAGGAGTGCAATTAAAATGGAATGTTTCCCCAGTTACAAGTTCCCCTGCATATGCCCTTGCAACTTACATTTTTTCTATGGTCTTAATTATCTAATTTTTTTTTTTTTAATTTTTTTTATTTGCTGCTTTTGTTTGGGTTTAGCTTTATTGGTGACTGTTTGTTTGTTTGTTTTCACTGGTTTGCTTATTTTGGTTGTTTCCCCAAAATATTGTACAAATTACAAAACAAATAGCTGGGTAATGTAGAAAGCAGATGTAATGACATATTTATTAAAAATTGTAACTTTGAGAAAAGTCCATAAATGAACTTATTAATGAAAAATAAAAAGGCCTCCCCCACAAATAAATCATTATCATTATTAATTTTGCTTTGAATGTTACTTTACCTACCTCATATTCCTGCTCAGGGATATACAGTTCATTAGGAAATCTCAGAAAAGAAATAAAACCCTCCTTTTGAATTTGAAAATGTATAGGAATTAAAACAACAAATCTCCTCTTAGGTTATGACAGGTAGCATAGAGATTTCATATGTATAGTTTATAGCATCAGGAACTTCATTAGATGATGCAGTTGCTTCAGTGGGAAACCTGCCCCCACACACAAGCTGGTAAAATCAGGACAAGCACCAAAAGTGCTTCTTTCCAATACATTGTAGCAATGATGCATCACATCAGCCACCCTGGGAAAGATTTTTGCGTCTGTACAAAGAACTTTATTTTGTTACTGCCAGATTATTAAAAAAAAAAAGCCTCTGTTGTCTATGTGCCCAGTTTATCTCCTAAGAGACAGCTTATTTCACTGATGTGACAGATTTCCTTGTTGTCCCAATGGATAATGTCTTTATTTGCCTGGGGAGAACAGAGGGAAGTGTATGGGAAGGACCTGGTAATTTTCCAAATAAGACATATAATAAGGAAGACTTCCTTAATTGGAATGCTAATTATTTTTATTATGGAAAAACATTTGTCAGATGCCTGTGGTGACAGAATAGAAGAGAGGAGCTCTGAAGCTGACACACAACAAGAAAGAAGTATGAAGTGGAACAGAAACTGGCAATAGCAGCTGAAGATATGGAGCACTCAAGACCTATAGAACATGAAATAAAGAACAAGATTTATATATTTCTTTCAGCCATTATATGGCCTATTGTTGATATTGTCATATATCATAGGCTTTAAACTAAGACTACAGGAGAATACTGAGAGCAGTTATAAAAACATTTCATACTTTATCCACCTTGTACTCACTTCATGCTTAACTATCAGTTATAGGATTACATCAGCCTGTCTGTCACCATTCCAGACATTCAAAAAAGCTATTTTTGCCTTAAAACTGATGAAGTCAGATTAGACTCTCCTGGAACTGAATCAGTTCTCCGTGGGTTAAACAGGCAATAGGACATGTCTCTCTCTCTCACACACTTATTATAGTCAGCTATACTAGAAAAATGCTACAAAATATATATACTTATTTTAAGTTAAATATGGCTGTAATTTTGATGGAACAGTTATTTAAATAAATATTTTCATTATCTGAATTGCATACAGTCATACAATCTTTCCATAGTGCACAATGATATGCAACTGAAAGTTTTTAAATACTTCTGGCATAAAACTAGCTGTCCATGGTCTTGGCATATATATTCACCACAAGTTATACAATAGTTTATTTGTTAGCAAGAACTTAGGATGATCTGAAATGCTGGGTTCTACCTTCAGTTCTAAAGTTGTTAGTGGGAACATTAGTATATAGATCAATAGTCCTAAAAATATTTGATACAATGAGTGACATGGTAGCTGTTCAGTAAAGGAAGGTAAAGGATGTCACAGCCATCTCACAAGCTAAGTAGCTCCCCAGATGGCCACTTACTGCTGTTCCCCAAACACCAGCTGGTATTGAGGTGAGCAGTACTAGCTTTCAAAGTAAACATTCTATCCAAATTGTAGGTTCTGAAGGACATACTGCTGCTATTAAGACTTTTTTTTTGCAAATTCCCATGATATTATGCGGCCATGGCATGCTGTCACAGATGGGAGTCAGAATTGAGTCTGATTTTTCACAGGGGTTACTGATTTGTGTATACTACCCTGAAACTGGTCTGGAAAACTGGTATGGGTAGAATCAGGGGCCCCTGCAAACTGAAAAATTGTGTGCCTTACAAAACCTGGTTAATGAACAACTGTAAGTGGGACGTATTGACCCCTCCACAAGCCCGTGGAACTCTCCTGTATTTGTCATTCAGAAAAGAAGTGGTAAGTGGTGTTTGCTTCATGATATCAGAAAAATAAATGCAGTCATGGAAGACATGGGAGCCCTGCAGCCAGGTCTCCCATTGCCTACCTTGATTCCTCAAAATAATTGATTTGAAAGATTGTTTTTTCACAATTCCTTTGCACCCAGAGGACACACCAAAATTTGCCTTTTCAGTGCCCAGTTTAAATATGCAAGAACCTTTGCAAAGAATCCACTGGGTAATTTTACCCTTCAAGCCTGCATATGTGAATTTCTGAAGGAAAATATATCACATTGGTAATATGGAAATGCACTTAATTAACATGAAAATTGTACAGCTCATCTTTATTTTTTTGCATGTGCATATGTACATAATAAAAGCACCATTGTTTTAGTTGGAGGTTTTTTTGGTTTATTTTTTTAGAAAACAGAATCTTCAACACATCACCTTTTTATTTTTAAATATAATTTTCCACCGGAGAAGAGAGAAATATTTGCATACTTATTCAATATAGTTTACCCATAAAATTCATAACTGTGATGCTGAATCTCATTGCAAGTCTATTTCTACAAGCAGACGAAATCATTATACAGAAAATTCTGTGCAAAGTTATAATATGTATTGGCTACATTTAGTATAAACTATAATAGTAGTTGGTAGAGATTCTGAGCCTTAGGCCATAAAATTCAACAAATGCAATCATTCTTCTGGTAACTAACATTAACTCAGTTTTGGAAAGCTGAGTAACTGGGCACACAGGTTAACTCTTAAAATTCAGTATATTTTGACAGTCACCACATAATTGAATCTGAAATGTTTCATTTATTCTTTATTCTGCACAGATGAAGTGTCAAATCAGAATGTCTTAACTGTGCATAAATTCTGACATTTTAGAGAGAATGACTATGGAAAAATCTCATTAAATGATATGGCAATTTTCAAGTTTAGTAGTAGCCTCTTCCAGGTTTGACTACAGACCTTCTGTGGAGGGGGTAATGCCACAGCAGCAGATCAGTTGGTTGAAGAGGTGAGGAGATAGGACATCACAATAAATTCACTAGAAATATTCCCCAAAAGGCACAGTTTGATTGCCAGGTTGTTCTCTCAGAAGAACTTACCTCCTTTCTATACAGTCAGCCACAGATGTAGAAGGTTGCAAGTTGATAGAAAATTTGACTAGATTCCCTTTACTGCTACCATGGCATTTGCAGTCAGCTGTTTAAAATGTGAATTTCTGGACATGAAGATGCACACCTGCTAGGATATGCACAAGAGCACACTCTCTGTGAAGGGTTCATACGCAGAAATGCTTGTGTCCCAGTTCTTTACTTGTGGCTTCGATTCCCACACTTGGATGATTATGGGTGTCAAATGAGGGAATTGCAAGGACAAAAGAGTTGCAAAGAGAGATAAAGAGCAGAGCTGGGGAAATACATATTCCTACCTGCTCCTTCTTAGCTGACAGAAAACTTGTGCTAAACAGAATTGCATGAGATGAAAAGAGAGTAGACAGATGAAAAATACCTCTGGACACAGCGGAGACATTGTTGTCAGGAATGTGTCTATTCCTGAAAGAGGACTGAAATGTGACCACAAAAGGGGCATATGTCACTGCAATAAGGCAAATATATCTGCACGTTTCCAAACATATGACCAAATAACTGGTAAACAGCTAAATACTTAAAAATAATCAAATGGCTAAGGCATAAAAGGCGGGGAGCAAAAAAATAAACATGGCCTTTATAGAAAGTGATTTCAATTATAATACCATTCACAAGGCTGTGAGGTGTTTGAAATACAGCAGTGTGAGCTAGATCAGAGCCTGCCTGGGCACTGTCAGGAGAAACCTGTGTTTTGGCAGTATCCAGCAGGTAAACAAAGGGAAGGCATCAGCACTGCATGAACTGGCTGTAACCCTTGGCAGCTGGTTGTACAGAGATGGGCCCAGCAGCACTAATTCCCCCCCTCCCCAGACACTGCTTGCTGTGATTCAGTGCACTTACGGCAGTCATCCCTGTATCTCAGAATGCAGTAGCTGGAAGAATAAGATTTGACTTCATGACTAAGATATTTACAGTCCTGTCAAAACCCTGACTTTCTTTTGTACTATTAGGAAGAAGTGCGTATCCTTTGGGATGGTAGAGTGCTCTATATGAAAATGGTTAATTCAACAGAAAGATGCAGCAATGAAAAACGGGCAGTGAGGAGGAATTACACTGGTGAATCATAGCTTTTTGTGGTCAAAACTGATAGCTGTCAGATTGGCCAGTGGTGATGACAATGGCCACAGGTCTATGTAAAGGAGTCTCAGAGCTTGCATCACTCTCAGTATCTCAGTGACTTGACAGGTATGTGGTCTTTGATACATTCCCACATACAACTCTGGCGATAGTTGAACAATGAATTTGAAATATCAGTCTTTGGTGAACAGTGGGAATTATTCCAGCAGCCTAGAGAAAGAGAAGTCTTCATTTAAGTTTTCCAGGTTCCTGACATAGCACATAGCACAGTTACACTAATAAAAATATTTTAAACTTCCAATATATTTCAAATGTTTTATTTCACTCATATTCCTATGCATAAGTAAAAAATCTGAAAAATATTTAATTGCTCTACTTGAGAAAAATATGCAAATCAGCATATATTGTGCCTTTCTTCCTTCAAGAGTATCATATTCCCATGGATGACTTTTCTATCTATTTTTTTTTTTCAGCTTAGTAATAAAACAACAATTAACTTGCATAGTTATGAAAAATGCTGTTGGGGTTCCAATTCCACAATGGACTTTTCAGCTGACCAGCACTTCCTGGGGTCCCCATCTGCACCGCTGGACACCCATTCCCTTCCTGAGCTCGGCCACAGGCATTCTCGTCCTTCACCAAGTCTCCAGTCCTTTTCTGTCGCTGTCCTGTCCTCAGACTGCTGGTGTAGTCCTGTCTCCTGCTGGGCTGGAGTCCCTAGAAGGAGCCAGAGCCCAGCTCTGTCTTGCCTGGGAGAGTCTGGCCTGTCAGCAGACCTTGCTGATGGCACTGTGCTTTGCCCAATCTGCTCACTCTCACTCTGACGAGCTGTTTGCTGGCCCACAGCAGCACTGCCTCTGCTGCCCTGATCTCACCTCCAGGCTTGTATTCTCTCACTGAACAGCACCATGCCTGCTGCCCCTTTTTAGGGGCAAGATTTTAGGCATGACAAAAAAAAAAAAAAGTAGTCTTCTGCTCTGCTGTGTTGTGCTGTTGAATTGATCTCATTTCAGTGCAAGTTAACTAGGGGTTACTTTAAGTATTAGAAGAGACTAAATAAAATAGCTATTATACTCCTACCTTTCACTTGTAAGTACTTGGAATTAAATATAGTAGTAGCTTAGGGAATTCCTTGGATTTTGTGAGACAGCATCTTTTTTAGAGATAGAATTAGTTTTGAATGAGGTCTACCAAATACAAATTTATACAAAATTCAGAAGTCCAAGAAAGTTTTCGAATAATGAAGGTTAAAGAAAATATGTTGATTTGTGCAATAGTAGTGTAAACTTGTTGCAAGGCAAAAAAAATCTTGTGAGAGTATCTTCAAGATTCAAAACGTATTGTCTGAGTTTATGTTGTAATATTTTATTATATGTCAGGAATTCTTGATGCAAAACTCTGATGTAGGAAAGACACGAGACCTGAGAGATTCATTTAAAAAAAAAACACATAAAAATAGAAGTGGAGATGTTGCTTGAGAAAGCAGGGGCCAGCTGAACTCTTAGGGATTCAGGAAATACTGCATCCCATCCTGGTGCTTCCAATGCAGGGTTGGTGCCCACTGAAGTGAGTTCAGCAGAGGACCCCAAACTGGCCAGGGGCTGGAGATGTCCTACCAGCAGTGGCTGAAGCAGCTGGGCTTCTCCAGCCTGGAAGAGTTTCAGGGGGACCTAAAAGCAGCCCTTCAGCATCTGTATATGGGAATCAAGAAAACAGAAAGAGATACTATGAAGAAAGTTAACTACTCCAGACAAAGCCAGCACAGCACTGCTTGCACAAGTTTCCTTTCCCTAGGTGTTGAAAGCTGGAGAAGTCTTCTAGTGACAAATACAGCATGGAATAGGGGAAGGCTGAAAGTAAAAGGCAAAAATAGTAAAGAGAGATACTCAGGTCAGATGCAAGGAAAATGTGGTCCTTCCTGAGGACAGCCAAGATGCAGAACAGACTGCCCAGAGAGGTTGGCTATTCTTGAGATTGCCCTGAGCAATCTGATCTGACCTCAGAGCTGGACATGCTGTGAGCAGGAGATTGGCCTGGAGACTTCCTGGGGTCCTGTCCAACCTGGACGTTGCTTTAAGCACTTTTTATTTAATGCAGTAATAATGGTAGAGCTGGAAACATTCTGGTTCATAATAGAACAAATTCATAATTATATGGCTCATAGAAATCAATAAATTGGATGTAAGCATCAGAGAAATGTTTCATTTCAAACAGAACTCACCAATGTTGACTTGAGCCTATTAGTCTAAAACAGGGACAGAGGATGGTCAGGATGGGGATAAGTGAAAAACCAAGGAAATACACACTCAAAGTCACAGGTGGATGAAAAAAAATTTCTATCTTTGTTTTTCTGCTGAAGAAAAAACAAAACTGAAAAATGGTAAAAAATAGAAAATTTGACGTCTAAGGAGAGTACTTTTCAAGACAGATAAAATATGCCTTTGAATTTTCAAAAGTCATATCTTAAAGTGAAGTGTCTGCAGTGTCATTTTAGATTTAAAGAACTAGAGTTTATTTTTTTTTTTGCAAAAACAGGACACTTTACACATACTTCATAAACAGGGTGTGATAGTGTAACACTTGAAATTTCTAAGAAAATGTTTCCTGAGAGTTATGCCAGCGATAGCAATCAAACAATATTACTCTCCCTATAAACACCCAATATATATTTAATAAATTTACAGATGTGGTGGTCTCTAAAACAAGATTTGGGTATTAAAAAAAAAAGGCAGCAGTTTGTTAATTCACAACTTCTATAAGATTGAAAGTTTTTCTCTTCCTCTGTGCCCCCAAAAAGCATTAACGTGCTGCTCCGGGTGACTTTCTAAAGCTTATAATTGGCCCATTCCCGGGGGCTGATTAGCAATCACAGAACCCACACGGAGGGAGGTCAGGGAGACAAGCTCCTGCCTCAAAAGCACACGTTCAGGAAACCCGGTTCCATTTTTAAAGTAACGAACCGGCAATTAAAGCCCTGAGAGTTCTGCAAAGCCCTCGGGCCCGGCTCGGCCCCGG
>VXBR01003442.1:19583-61949 GCA_013400215.1 Cisticola juncidis | reverse complement strand
CAAAAAAAAAACAGTCCAGGGAACTTCTCTGCCCTAGCTAACTAAAACAAACTAAAAAGCAAAAACATCCCTGTCACAGCCGCTGGTCTGTGCTTCAGATGGACCCTGTCTGGAGAGGAATGTGCAGGAGGAGAGCTGTTTTCAAAACAAACTTGGTGCTTCTTCTTTCCCTGCATTTCTCTCAGAGCCAGTTTTAAAGGCACAGAACTCAATATACAGCACAAACAGAACAGACGATTGGGGATACAACCATCTACAAGCATGTAGAGGTTTCAAAACTCTTCCGTTCTATTTAGATTGCTAGCAGCATAAGTGTTCTCAGATATCTCTGATTCTGCACAGAAGAAAATATTATGTCTGTAGATTTAATGTTGATTTCAATAACAGTTACAAAGAAAAGAATCTTTGCATATTATCTCATCCTGGTGCATAATCTAGAGCAATATTTGAATTGTAGTTACATTTTTGCTGTTGAGCCAAGTCGTCCTATGTACATATCCATTAGCTTTAATAAGGTTCTAGAGGAGAATAACCTGGCTATTTTCTTTTGTATAAATACTGATTGTGAATGGATATCTTACTACAGAATGCTGATAGGACTGGCCAAAAAAAACTTTGGCAATGTAATTCTAGGTCCATCAACCTGAGCCATGTGTTAGGATCTTAAAATAAATGATATATAAATTGTTGCATTGGCAAACTATCTCTTAATACAAGTCCTGGTTGGGATGCAAATTGGGAGACTTAAATAATTTTATATTTGTTGATTTAGGCTGCAGTAAAATTAACTGGACTACTTTCCAGTCCTGCAATCTCACAAGTCATATTAGAAGATAATGCAAAACAACACACTGTCACCATTGACTGTAGTTTAAAGCAAAAAATTAACATGTGGGGTGAGGGAGGAGGGAAATATCTTGACCATAAAAGTCAAGCTGAAAATAGGATTGTAAATTAATCTAATCTTACTTTGCTCAGCATCTGTATGCAAAATGAAGTCAAGAGAATTTCAATTTTGCTATTAGTTATAGTCTATTTTTAATTCATTTGATTAGGAATGGAGTTTAATTAACATGTTCTATGACATGGTACCTCATATTGTTGTCATGGGAACTGACAGAAATTATTCAGAAGTTTTAAAATAAGGGAAGATGGCTTTCCTGGAAATTAAATTTTCATTCTAATTTCATTAGTGTTTCAGTAGTGTTTATTAAACAACACTAAGTATTCCTCTATATGTCTGACCCTATCATCCCTCCCAAATATGTGGTTTTTCTGTAAAACCTTGAGCAATGCCCTTCCCAATGGCAGACAGTTTTTTGTCTAAGTATTGAAGTGAATCATTTCTTCCCTCAGATATGGCAGAAAATTATTGTACACCAATCAATTCCCATACACAAGTGCATGAGGCATGGGGAACAAACAGGGCCATGATCTTATTTGGGTTATGGGGATGTAGTGGGATTGCTCAAATGACTGGTGTGAGAGATGGATATAAACTCACTAGGAAGGTTTGGGCAGGATGGTAAGGAGAGGGATCTTCTCTTGATGTGAGACACTAGTGGGATTGCCTGGGATTCTCTATGTGGGTGGATGATAAATCATCTGGGAGATTACAGTTCAAGATTAGTTATTTGTGGTACAGTTTTGGTCACGTGGGATTTCCTCTACAGAGGAAATAACTCTACAGAATATAGTCTTTGAAAAAAGGGAGATTCAGAAGAGTTGGATGATTTTCAAGGATCACCTTCTGCAATCTCACTTAAACAGGGAGTACCTGTGTAAACACAGACATAAAAAGGAAGCATAAAAGACCTGGAAGCAGGAACAAATGACACAGAAAAAACCCCAAAGATACTGCCAAAGCATAGAGGGGTGGGATGACGAAAGTTCAAGTCCATCTGGAGTTGATGCTGACATAAAAGACAAGTGAAACTTCTACAGGTGTATCAGCAGCAAGAAAAGATGAAAAATGTAAGTCTGCTGTTCAATGGGACAGGGCATCTGATGATAAAGGAGATGTTAAGGGACAAGTTTTCTAATGTCACCTTGTCCTCAGTTTTTACCAGTATGTGTGGTCTTCAGGTCCCTGAAACTGGAGGTGAAGTCTGGAGCAAGGAAGACTTACCCTCAGTGGAGGAGTTTGCTGATGATACAAACTGGGAGAAGTGGTTGATGCAGCAGATGGCTTCCCAAAGGTGTGCTGTCTCCATCCTTGAAGATATTCAAAAGCCATCTGTGCACTGCCCTGGGCAACCTGCTGTCAGTGGCTCTATTGAAACGGGGAGTTGGACTAGATGATCTCAAGAGATCCCTTCCAACTTCCACTGTTCTTTGTTTCTCTTTCAGTTATTTTCTTATATAGCTCTTCCACTAAGGGCTAGTGTTGACTCTCACAGGCCTGGATTTCCATTTGAGCATCTTGTTCTTAAATTTTCTTGTCATGCAAGGTTGGTTATCTAGTTTTGCAGGAATTTTGCAGCAATAGAAAACAAGCTGAATAAGATTTGATTGTACTAACAAAATGTACTTTATTCCAAAGACCTGCATGCAACCTGAGTTTGAACAGAACAGGCAGAATGATGGGTTCATATGGAGAAAGAAATCTGCCTAAACCTCCCAGGAAAAAACCCTACTGTTTGAATAAAAATTAATTCCCTGCTATCGTAGGTTTGCAAAATTTAAGAGCACATATATCTCAAAAGGCTGTGTCATGGAGACATAGAAACTTCTTTTAATGTATCCAGTATATGTTGCATTCCCCTGTGGGAATGGTTTCTCCCCTGCTCAGGGACCCTTAGAGCTTGTGCTATGTAGTTTGACCCTTCCTTCCCTTTCTGACCCCACTGGCTGTGTCCCGATTTGCCCCTCCCTGACAAGAGCTGAGAAAAGACTCTGTTCCTCTGTGCACACCCTCTTTCCCTCTGGAGACGACCTGGAATAAACATTGTACTGCAGCTAAGGGTGAGAGCCTCTCTTTTGGATCCTTTGTTTCCTGTCTATGATATATTCCTCCAGAGCCCAAGAAAGCCTGAGCTAGCTTAGACCCTCAGAGGGGTTAAAAGGAGGATTTATTATCAAGTACACATGTGTAATACAACATTTGTTCTGAGGAAGCTCCATTTTGAAATATGTTGTACTGCATTCACTACATGTGAATTCAGACTCTTTTCTGGCAGGCTGACACTCTTTATGACTAGACAACACATTTAAGGCACCTTGTTTACTGTCATATGACCCAGCATAATTGAGAGGCTTGAAAGAAATGGTATTAAGAATAATTTCAGAAATGAAACATCATCTGCCACTCAGTACCCAAAGTTTAAATCAACTTGAATGGTTGCAAACCTGTTTTTTTCCAGGGATGCAACATAAACCACTGAAAGTAGAGGAAGCATGCAGTAGGGATGCAGAAGTCAGTTGATTTTCATCATGATTGTGATCCTTACTTTCCCATTAAAATAAATTCTGCTTAGTTCAGACTTTTTTTATATCATTGTTCCAACTGTTTCTTAGACTGTATATTCTCTGGTGATACAATTACTGTTTTCATAACTGGTCAGACTGAACATTCATATTGGACTTGTGTCATTTCAGCTAATACCTATACTAGAGGAAAATTACATTAACCATAGGTTCATACCTTTTCTAGTGATAAGCACACAAAATAGCATAATGTTCAGTGCCACTGATTTTTATTCTCTAAGCAGCTTGAACCTATGCAAAAGCCATTTGGAAAACTACAAAATGTAACATGGGTCAGCAGCTGCCTCAGATAGGAATAGAGAGGGAAAAAATAGCATACTGAAATGGTCCTCTTTCCAAGCTTGTTCAGCTGAGTGATTTTTGAGGTTACCTGATATTTATAGGCACGATTTCTTAAAGTGTTATTTGATGCATGTGATACACTTGTAATTTAATTGGAACCTGACCTGTGTTTTTGTTTGTTTCACAGTTTAATATTACATCAGTTTCTGTACTCATGAGAAACACAGAATGCAGGAATAGAACAATTGCAAATTGTAATTAGATTTTTGGAAAAAGAAATCACATCTGCTTGGTTTTTTTGTGGTATGAGAAAAGATCACCTTAATTTGCTAGAATGTCACAATTCTCATTCATTATGAAAAATGTCAGTAGTAAAGGTTTTGGTTATCGTAACCAAACATTTGTTTCTGTCTTTGGGGAAGAATTTTTAACACATTTCACATTAAATCCCGTAGCATATGCTTCAGCTAAGTTGACAAATGGAGTTTCCATAGGTTACAGCATTATCCTTTGGGATATAACTCAAGATTGACCCAGATCCCTTATGCTTTCAGACTTTTGTTTCAGATCAGGTTATATCCCTTTCATATTGCCATGGTAGGGGGGAAATACTTTTTGGATCCCTTGCAGTAAATTTAGACTTCATTAAGCCCATCATAATGGATTACTGAGGAATCCAATGACTTGTGCCTAATTTATTAGAAAAAACTATGATGCTTATGCAGCTGGACTTGTAATATTTTCATGCAGTTAAAAAAAAAGATGGAAATACAGGGAAAAAGAATTGTATTATTTTAAATACTTATTGAGAGACAAGAAAATCAAATTCTGGGCTGGTGATGATCACATCACATGATGTTTTGATGGATGTCACTATTAGTATTTATATATTAATAGTTCATATTTCTTTCGTTTGAGACTGGCTACCTCTAGACAAATGGATTAGATGAGTAATAATTTTTACCTGGGATTAAACTTAATTCCCTTTCACTTAGTAAAACATCATCACCAATAATGATGCTATGTTAAAATAAACAATGATACTTCTACTTTTCCAGTGAATTAGCCTAACTAGCCTATTATGTTAATACAGGATTTATTGAGCCACTCATTAATTCTGTCTGCAAGTATGACACCCAAGGAAGCAATCTGTTTGTTGTAATTGCTGTCATTTGCAAAGCCTTTTTTATAAAGTAAATTATTAACACATTCCCTTCTTGTAATCAGTCTCATAACTGATGTAATTTTCTACCTGCTCTGCCACCTCATCTCCCAGGTGGAAGATTAAATCATGCTAAGGTATCACCTAACTCCTTTCCTTCAGCTATACCTTGCCTTCTGATATTAATTCAGCCTGTAAGATATTATAACTTTTGCATGTCCTTGCCAGGCTAGATAGCATCACAATCTTAATGTTATAAAACCATCGTTCAGCACCAATTAGAGTTGTGGAGGTGCTGTAAGGTAGCTCTGACTGATCAATAAAGACTTTCTATCTGGAGTTCCCCAATGAAAGAAATATCTTGGCTCTTGACCTTGCACTTCACACTTCATTCTGTGATATATTACTGTGTCAAGTGATAGCAGATGGTGAGGGATGCAATGGTAGGTGAGTACATTACACCGTATTCTCGACTGCCTTTGACTTTAACTGCAGCATTTATATTACTCTACCTTTGCCTCATCAGCGTGAGAACTGAGATGTTGTGACTGGCTCTTTATCACCTCTGACCATCTATTTTTTTTTCCATGAGGCTCATTTCCTTTTCTGTCATTATCCACTCTTTTTTTTTTTTTTTTCCTAACAAACCATTTCCCGACTACTTTATCTTTCTTCTGCTGAAACATATTGCAGTTTCTTCTCCCTCAAGGGGATTTTTTTACTGTTGTGAAATTTGCTTCTTTCTAGGGAATGTTTGCTACGTCTTCAGAGAAAAGGTTCTTGGGATGGTGAAAGGGCACGTCACAGATTAGCGCTAGCTGCATAATCCAGTGAGAGAACCAATGGTGAAAATTAAGAGAAAACAAAAAAATCTGTAAAAGTCTAAAATGTAGGTTTGCAGTATGCTTTGTGCCCTGCAGTTGAAAAGAGGGAGCTGCAGACCAATTTTTCATAGTCTTAACTTCAAGGTAAATGAAGGACACAGAGTAAACATATTTTGTTCAGGACCGTATGGATTAAGCACAGATACTCCTTTTATTTAAAGTTTAAAATAAATGAAGCTGCAGTTGTGAATGAGACTGAGATACTGCTATTATAGTAAAAGTGCCTGACAAGCATGAGTTGCATTAGGGGCATTTTCACAGACGACTTTATTGTCACACTACTCTTTTCTAAAAAGAATTTTGTCTCTCTTCCCATTCATCATGACTAGTTAAGTAACCAAGTAAAATTTATTTAACCTGCTGCAGGTTGAGCGTTTTCGAAACTAAGTCCCAGAATTAGGCTCTGCTACCTCCAGTAACATCATCCACATAGTTAAATCCTCACTTATCACTTTGAAAATTTACTCATTGGTGTCACACTTATCAGCACAATTATACACTAGGTGCTGAAAAGGGAAGGTGATCATACCATTGCATAATTAGTTTTCACTGATATGGATGACACTGGGTTTCAAGTCACAAAATAAGCAAATGCCTGATGTATCCCTTTTTAAAAGGAAAGAAAAGCTTCAGCAGGTTGATACTCATACTAGGCACAGATTTTAGAAGGATTAAGAATACATTTCTTGCACCACTGGTAAATACAAAGTAGATGTCAACTTTTTAGAAGGAAAAAAAAAGAAAAACTCCTCCTGTAAAATGACACTTTGGCCACCAAGCCTAGACAATCCTTAAAATGCCTTCAACAATAAAGAAGTGGAATATAGTAATATTGTAAAATGATGCAATCTGTAGGAGGAGGGCAGAAAAAATACTAACAAAACAGATCCCTGTTTAACTAAGGGTTAAGAATTTGATTATGTCTGTGCAGGCAAAATGGATATCTGGTTTAAATACCTGAAGGGGGACATCAGTCCAGATTAAATAGTTTGAAAGCTATCCACTGTCCAAAATTGTGACAAATGCATAATTTCATTTGCTTTCATTCATAAAGAATTAAATAGCTTGTTCTTCATAAATATCCTTGCAAGTAACAGATATCTGTGAAAGCATGCATTTGACCACAAAATTCTGAGTTGAATACCTGAAAATTAGGTGCAGAATTTTGAGAATAAGTATCTGAGGCTTTATAATCTTTAAAGAAGAAATGCATCCCATCAGAAGCAGGTGCAGTTCAGTATTGCTAAGATAATGTAGAAAAAACAAAACAAAACAAAACAGAAAAGATAAAATCCTGGTCCTTGGCTGTATTGGAACCTATACTACCCAATGATCATATGAAAGCCACATTATGAAAAGTAAGGAACATTTGTATATTGAAAGAGATACATAATTTGCTGACAACATTAGCTACAAGTAATTGTGGCCTAATCACAGACAAGAAACATCTATTAGAAAAGAAAGAAAAAGGGGAAAAAACTTCTGCATTATCCAGACAATTGCTTATATTCATAATAAATGCTCCCTGGAACAAGGTCTGTCAGTACATAAAGGAATACACATTTCTCACTCAAAATTATGTTTCCATTACGGAACATTCTGGTAAACAAGAACTTTCGTTCATTGAATGTAGAAATTCCACCTATTTCACTAAGATTATCCATAGAATATGCTGTTTCAAAAAAATGAGATTGATAAAGAAAACTATCTTTTAAGTATGTTTAATTATGTGTATGAATCTTTTCTTGACTGTTTTCCTAGTAATGTCTTTAACATCTAAAATACATTTAATGTAATGTTTTAAAAGATGAAAACAATGTGTGGATAATGATGTTTTTTGACCTAGAGCGCTGATAATATTCTCACAAGAGAATTAATGATTTGTTCTACACACTTGTTTGTTTGTCTGCTCTGTATTTGACCATACCTAATTAACCCTTGAAGAATATACAATCCCCCAGGCTTCTTTTAACATGTACTTTGAACTTTTGAAATCTGGCTAACCTTAGCAAATTATCAGAATATTCATGACATTTACTAACAAGCAAAATCAGATCTGCAACAGGGATGTATGTGGTTCTACACAATTCACCTTCAAGAAGTACATCACCTTGGAATGAAAGTTGACTTTTAAGTGAACCTAAGCAGCACTTGATCTTGTTTTGACAGCTTGTCTTTGATGGCATGCACGTATATATCCTTCAGGAAGCTAATGTAGGGTACTTACTTTCAGGTAAGCAGTGAATTTAATATATTGGAATTATCCTTCCTTAAGGATCTTTCTTGCAAAATTAATCTCCAGTCACTTATAAATGCTTTTGCTTTAGGCACTAAAATCAAGTGACCTAACAGCCAATTCAAACTTAAAAAAAATAATTACACAATGAAAATGTAGCACTTCTGATTGCAGTGAGTGCAGAAGGAGATTTCATTAGAAGTAAGACTAGGTGCTTTGTGATCAGTGCATGTCAAAGGGAATAAATTCCAAACTCAAATGGGAGTTATTATTTCTATACATGTTTGAAGACTAAGTTATTTGGCTTGAGGTGACTCTGCTTATGACCTTATATATATTGATTTGAATGTGCTTGAGCAAATGATACAAAAAGTCTTTGTAGCACATTTTCTTTTTGAATGAAAATATACTGAAGAGCTAAAGTTACTCTGATTCATGTTACAGAAAAGTAAATAACTGCAGATTTAACAAGACTACTGCTCCTGTTAAAGTGTTTTCAGAGAGTATATTGAAATCTTCTAAGAGTCAAGCTCTTTAACAGTCAAGTTTTTTCTCTTTAGCACAGGTTTTGGTGCTACTAAAAAAAAAAAAAAAAGTCATAGCATCAGATTTTGCTGATAGTTATTAGTTAGTTAGTTAACTTTCTGGCTTAAGATGACCACTTCAGCACATGATGCCTTGTTGTACATGGCTCAAGCTTTTCAAAGTAATCATTACAGACATCTAGGAGGAAAAAAAAAACAACCCCTCATTCTTGAAATAGTGAGCTTTTCAGGGACTGGTATGTATTACTTCTGCTTATGAAATGCTGTGCAAGGCCAAAACGAGGGTATAATAAATTGCTAACTGTGCAAATAAGCCTTGGTTTCCCTTTCACTGCTCTAAACTGTTAGAGTGGGATCAATCTTTGCCCTGGTTTGCTAGTAATTTATTTTTAATAATATGAGAAATGCTCCCTTAAGTCTCTGATGCAGGTTTTCTGAAGTCAGGGAAGAAAGTTAATTTGAACACATTTGCAGCATCAAAGATAATTGCTTCATAACATACTTGCATGCTGATTCAGTACATCATTCTGTCATTTCATTTATGTGAAATAGATGGTGGTGTACTATGCAACAGAAAACTACAGGAATGGGCATTTGCAGCAGGGGAAAATTCAGAAATATTTATAAGTAATTACAAAGATCGATAGATAACAAACACATTTTTTGTAAAACAAACAGAAGTGTTCAAAATAAATAAAATTGAATCATGATTACAAAAATAAAAGTTCAGTGAAAGTTGATTCAAGAAATGTCAGCTCCTGTAAGCATAAATTTCTAAGATTTCTTTTTGCTTCTGTATGTTTGAGGATAATATTTCAGCTGAAGGTCAGATAGGGCCTAGCTTGAGCGAAAATGTAGATACCAGAAAATATTTTTTTCCTTTGAATTCCTTATTATTCCTTGCCTCCCTGAATATAGATGATGATTTGTTGACCCTGAAGGAACAGGGTTATTTTTTCCTGTATGCTACTGACATGTACTATACTGGGAGAATGCAGCAGAGAATTTATCATGATTCAACTTCTATGTAGGAAAATCCTTGCTTGGGTTTTTTTGATACAAATTCTCAGAGGAAATAATTAAGGTGTGCACATAAATATAACTTTTTCTTGTCTTTTACTATGTTGTGGATATTTTCTTTAGCTACTAATTTTTTACATTGTACACTCCACTTGTATTTTCCAGGCGTGGCAGGATAATAGTATTTTCTTGAAATCATGAGCTAACCTTGAAAAACCAGATTATTTTTTCCATTAGACTAATAACAACAAATGGCTCTTGGTTGCTGCACTGCTATAAAATTGTCTCTTAGAAGTGCAAGAAGTCGTGCCTGACACCTCTGTAAATGGCACCATGATTCCCTGATGGTTAAATGAGTCTGACAAGGATTGCTCTTCATAATTTCAACTCTTTTAAGTGCAGATGGAACAAACTGGTTCAGTGAGCATGAGTTACCTGTAACTATGTAAGCTGCTGGAAACCTATGCCTGGCTGGTAAATCATAAAAGTGCGAAAGTGAAGCTGCTCAGGCTGTCAGTCAACCACGGAGGTCTGTACTGCTAAATGGATGCAGAGGAGTTTGACTTGCCCCTCTGTAAGGGACTTACTTTGACTGTGCTCCTTTGTAGAAGACAAGATAAGTTTTTTAAAACATGGACTTACAGCTGGGTCCACCTATTTGAACAACAGATGTTTGTATGACTCATGTAGCCAGTTGGGGTTTACCAATATTTTACAGGGTTATAGGTAAGTAAAGATCACTGAGCCATCTGTGCTTAGCACATTTTAATGGTATCTGCTGGTTCAAAGAACCTGTATACTCTATTTAAAAACCTCTAGTTAGTGACCTAACTAAAGACGTGATGAAAGAAATAGAGAAAGGCATATACATGGAATTTCTACCCTGTGATTTGGTTGAATGACTCAAACTACAATTTCCTGGTTAGCTTAAATGTCAGACTAAATTTCTGAGTCCTGAACTAGGTATAGAACAATAACAACAAAAAGGAAACCTATTAAACCTTCCTCACAAAAACAACTCCTAATAGTAGGTGGAAAAAGATTGCATCGTAAAATCTCAATATTCAGCAATTTAGTAAATGTACATATAACATCTAGTTTGGCATATTTCAACACCTTTTATACAAGAAATTATCTTCTACAGAGTCAGAATTCTGAAAGATCTCTCTTAGGAAACACATATGACTTTAGAATGACCATAATGAAGAACTTTTCAACAATGTAGGCTTTTCCTAAATATCACAGTTGTGGGTCTTGTGGTTGCAACAACCTTTGCAGGTTATGAATGATTTCTAATTCAGTGAGGAATGTGGATGAAACCAATATACAATGCTAGTATCAACTTCCAGCAGTTGGCAAAATACTGGGGGCAAGAAGGCCTCTTTAGAAGTACAAAAAATCTGATAGAGTTGTGTTGTGGTTTAACCCCAGCTGGGCACTAAGCACCATGCAGCCCCTCCCTCACTGCCCACTTTCCTCCCCTGAGGGGAGGAGAATTGGAAAGAGAAGGTAAACTTTGTGGATTGAGATAAGACCAGCTTAATAATTACAGCAATATAAAACATAACTATAATACACTACTACTACCAATTGTAATGATAATGGAAAAGAAAGAGAAGATGAAATGCAAGAGAAACAAGTGATACACAATTCTACTGCTGAGCACATGCTGACTAATGCCTGTCCCTAAGCAGACACTGGTGGGACTGGTGGCTCCTGACCAACCTCTTCCCCAGTTTCTATAGTGACCATGATGTTCTATGGTATAAAATATCCCTTTGGCCAGTTTGGTTGAGCTGTCCTGGCCATGCACCCTCCTGGCTTCTTGTGCACCTCCTTGTTGGCAGAGCGTGGGAAACTGGGAAGTTCTTGGCTTAAGTAACCACTACCCAGCAACATCAATACATTATCAACATTATTCTCATACTAAACCCAAAACAACTGTAACAACCTCTAGGAAGAAAATTAACTCTTTCACAAGTAAAACTTGTATTCTAAACCATGAAGATAAACCTGTACATTCAGCTACCATAAAAACCCCACAGGTCTTAGAGGGTCCACTAAAGAAAACTCATTGAATCAATTCATTGCAGGATCCTTATTTTCTACATGGAAGAATTAAACTGCCTAAGAACAAACAGAAGGCTAGAGATGATAGAAAGTGAATTTTTAGCAGCTCTTTTACCTAATTTTGCATACAGATAATCACTACCATCAAAATCCTTGCTTTTGCCTTTCACTAAGTTTCTGGTGTCCTGTGATGCTGTATTGATTGAAACTACATAATTATATAATAAATTTTCACAGCACAGTGCAATGCTGTACAGTGGCATTGCAACAATTAGTATTGAGAAATACAGTCTTGAAACCTAACACATTTTGAAAAGTAACAGAAAATCTATATCATTAAGGAAAAGCAAATTCCTTTCATCCATACTTATTCCTTTGAATTACCTGATGAGCTCTGTAAACTAAACACAGAAAGCTGAAGAAGGCAGATTATACAATAATATCTGGTCCTTATAGTTGAGTTCATTCATGTCAAAAAAACACAGTATGGGTAATACCACCTTTTTATGGGTTGCTTTTCCTGATACCAAATTGTCCTTGGGTACTCTGGGTGTAGAGTTCCACAAGCTAACACCAGCACTCACTACCACCACTGTAAACACGTAATTTGAACTTTGTATATCTTCTCTGCAGAGTGCAGAGAAGCCAAGCCTGCATTCAACACTGCACACATTCTGTCACAGCCATTCAGTTATTTTTGTTTGCTTTTTTTCTTCACAGAACCATGAACACTTTTTTGTTCCTCTGATTTTTTTACTGGAAATTATGCCTGTAAAGATGGTTAAGGAAAAAAAGTAGAATCAATCATAGTAGAGGGAAAATACTCTGACAGCAATACTATGGATATTCTGCACTTGCATATCAGGCCCTAGAACTCAGATTTATTTCACTGTAACTAAATTTGCGTTCTCCTGGTTTACACTGGAGGAAAAATCAGGACCTCAGAGACAATCTAAAGCATAACAATCAATATTTGCAACTCTAAAAGTCCTCAAATGATTCTGTGAACTTAATTTTCTTCTATAAAGCTACTGTTGGCACAATTTGCAGCATAGCTTTCTAGCTACTGATACATTATATTGTTGGCATAGTTCTGAAATTTTTCATTAGCTAGTGATTCAATATTCTCACTTTTCTTTATACCAAAATAGAAGGGATGTTCTTCAGTTATTGCACTAAAAAATACTCTTGGGTATATTGTACCTACAGGGAATAAATTCATTATATAGCAGCACATTATAAAACTACAGTTACTCCAGACTGACAATTATATTTTGAAATATTAAAGTTTGCTGGATTTTTTTTGAAAGCTCTAGTTTGAACAGATAAATCAACATGAACAATTTCATAATGCTATGCAAGGTATTCAATTTACATTCTTCCTTTGTTGACTTTACAGTGACTGTTGAAAAAAAGATAAAATGTAATAAAAAGGTGTTAATAATGAAGTTCATACCAATTTTGGATGTTCGCTAACTGTTAATTCCACATGCTAATATTTCCAACAGAAAAGTGTCTTTTTCATTTAAGATATAATCTCACACAAAACTGTACCAGATTTAAGCTTGGAACTTCATGTGTTTTACTAGACAGTGGGACTGAAGCATAGAAATGTTTTCAGAAAGTGGAAAAAAATACAGCAGGATGAATGAATCGGGGCAGGATTTAAAATAGCTACAGGTGAATGTATATGTCCATAAATATATACATACATTCTCATAGGTATGTGTTTGTACATAAATACACATAGACACTCTCACAGATGTGCTGGGACGGTTGAGGAGTGGTGCCCACCCCGGTGGGTCACACTTTCAGCACTCTTCTATTTGGATTATACAGGTGTTGCACTCCTCGGGTTTGCTACAGAACAGTTTTTTAAAAGAAACTCCCACTTGGAGAAGCCACTTGCAGCTAAGTAGTAGCTAAGTACTGGCCTAATGTAAACAGATTAGTTGTCCTGATTGTTGGGCACTAAAAGAGAGCAGGGAAAAAAAAATGTTTATCTTAAAAGGTATCTTTTTTTTTCCTTAACTCCTTCCACCACCTTACATGAAAATACTTCCCATCATGCAGATGAATTTGATAGAAAACTGTCTTCTGATGCAGCTGTTCCATTTCCTATAAGTGAGTACTCATTGACTTGGTATGTAAGAATAACCTTATGCAGATTGCTGGTATGGCTTTTATTTGAGATTCCATCTGGGTTGCAGGCCTTGCAAGGAAGGAAAAGTCTTAGTTTATAATAGATGTATTAGCTACTGATTAGGATACTCTGTGAAGCTAGAAATCTCTAGCTCAGTCACAGTTCTGAGCAAGACATTAGTAAAACCTGAGGTTTCATCAGACTAGCAAGTACTTAATCATGAAACGCTAAGGTATACAGAAAAATCTCTGGTTCATCAATGGCAGTTAAGTCCTATTCTGAGTTTAGTGATTGAAAAAATGTCTCCTTTCTTAAAAATTAATAACAATGAAAAAACATTTCAATTTGACATGCCATACTTTTCCACAAAATGAGAAAAGAAGCAAAAAGTATTTTTATATCTGTTTCCAAATGTGTCAGGGATAAATTAAGTATCAAAGTATGTGTTAAACTCAGCATCTTCATATTACTTGGAAAGTAATGGCATCTTCATTAAACTTGGAAATAAATAATTTTTAACAATCTAGATTTTTATGTAGGAGAATACTATTGCTTATTAGAACACTTGGCAATGTAAAAATGAGTTTGAGACAATAGTGTAGGAAGGCATGCCCCCCATCTGAGTGGGCAGTTCTGTATAAAGAAAGAACTTTCAATTTACCTCCTGACATATTAGGAGTTTTAGGTAGAACTTTCCATGCCTGGTCTCATGGAAATTGGCTTGGTGCCAAGACAGAAGCACCTCTAGGACCTTCTAGGTATTCTTCCAAAGCTGTCCCTGTTCCTCGATTGTTATGTAGATAAGAGACAGAACAAGGGTGCTCATTGCATTCTTGAGGTGTTGTAGCAAGTGTACAGGACCTGTCCCTATACTGTGCTTGGCTTTGGTCTTTGTTTTTGTATTATTTTCTTCTTTTATTAAAACCTTTTTGCTTTTTCAAGACATACTCGACCATGCCTTCTTGCTATTGATTTAAGCCATTTTCTCTGAGGTGCTGGACACCCTCAGAAGTATTGAGGTACTCAATACCTGCTACTTCTGTTTGCTGATTCGTTGAGGGTCTGTTAAGTGCTGAGAAATACACAAGAAATACACAATACATTTATATGATGAGCTTATCTTGTTGTATACTTGTATCCAAGATAGCATGACCAAGTAGCTCTGCTGTATTTTATTGGGTTTTGACACCAGATGTTATGATTTGCCTCTAAAACCTGAAGACAGAAAATGTGAGATTCAGAGAGATGGAAAAATAGATGATGCATGAATTAGTAGCCATATTTTTAAGTTTGCTGCCATTTATCAAAGTTCTTCTTCTCCCCTGAATGCTCATCATAAAATGAATAAAAATACTGGAGTACAAGGATGTAGGCTTTGCTGACAAGATGGCTGGCTTGGCACATGAGGGCAAAGCAGTAGATGTTGCTTATCCTGACTATAGATTTTGATGTTCTCTCCCACAACATCCTCACAGAAGGCTGATTAAAAATGGGCTAGTGAACAGTTGGATGGGTCAAATACTGAATGAGCAGACTGAAACAGTGTGAGCAATAGGATGAAGGTCACCTGGAGGCCAGTCACCATGGCATAGAGTCTGCACTGTGTCCAGTGCAGTTTAACCTCCTTATTTATAACATGGATGATGGGGGAGTTTGCTGATGATGCAAAACTTCAAGAAGTGCTTGATGAACCACGTGGTTTTGCTGTCCATCCCTCCTGGACCTCTTTGTTTTCAAGGGCTCTTTCTCAAGGTATTCTCCGAATAAGCATCCTGGATGGGCTGAAGACTGCCTTCCAGAAGTCCAAAGTTGAAATTTTGTTGATGCCCTTCCTTGTTTCACTGGATATTGAGAACTCTGTGAGAGCTCATGAGAACTCATGGCCACTGTATCCCAGAGAGCATCCCACCACATCATCTCCCACCAGCCCTTCTCTGTTTGTAAACAGGAGGTCTAGCGGAGCCCCTCCCTGGTAGACTTGCTCACAGGTTTGACTAGGCTTGACTAGAAGCTCTCCTGCACACACTCTAAGAACTTCCTGGACTGCCTCTTCTTTGCTTTGTGCCAAGTTCTGACCAGATGTCTGGCAGGTTAAAATCTCCCACAAGAAACACGGTTGAAAATAACCTACAGCACCCAGTCTTTCCAGGCAGTGTCCCATCCAAATTCTAACCAGGCTCGACCCAGCCAATTTCTGAGATCAGATGGAATGGTGTGCTCTCAGGATGGTTTGGCCATAAGCCTATCCTGATATATTGATTATAACCACACCCTGGAGACATTTTTGAAGACACACCTCAAAATACCCCTTTACAGCTGGTAGTAAACAAATGATTATTACTCTTGAGCAGTGCTATGCAATCTGTCTTATACTGAGAGGCTGGAGGGACTGCTGGCTCAAAATATTTCTTCATCTGCGTGTGTGGGGGAAGAGGCAGATCAGGCCGTGCTTTCGGTGAGCCGAAGCTCTGCCCCATACCCCTTTCCTCCTCTGGGCTGGGGTCTCAGCCCCCAGGGGCTGTCTGTCACCAGCACACTGGGGGCAATGCTCCAAACCCCACCTCTGCACACCCAACCCAGCTCCTAAGGGGCAAGATGACTGCAAGTCCCACATGGCAGATGGGCCCAGGAAGGCCAAGGGGTGTTTAAAGTGGAAAACAAGGAGAGCACGTTTCTTGATCTTGCCTCCTCTTCCAGCAGGTGAGCACTGCTGGAACCAGGAGTGGTAGTTAT
This sequence comes from Cisticola juncidis, assembly GCA_013400215.1. Classification (NCBI taxonomy): domain Eukaryota; kingdom Metazoa; phylum Chordata; class Aves; order Passeriformes; family Cisticolidae; genus Cisticola; species Cisticola juncidis. Next base: position 45,388 of record VXBR01003442.1, on the reverse strand, counting down.
ATTTTCTATATATTTTCTGTTTTTTTCTTCTTCTTGGAATTTTTCAGTAACTTAAAATTGACTGGACTTAAGAGTATCCTGAATGGGCTAAGTTAACACTTTGGGAAGTGTTTTAAGTTGATTGAATGCTGCTTTTGCCAAAGTTCTTTTATTTTCTGAGGTCGCAAGTAAAGTTTTTGTTGTTTTGACCACTTGAGAATATCTTGTCAGTATTTCTGTCATGCATCTAACTGAGAGTGTGTGAACAACCATAAGCCCCTTTAAAAGTCTTGTTGAGAGAGGTTTTCTGGGGCCTTACATAAACTTGACATGTAAGTAATCTTTTGTTATGATTGTTCTCTTTCTGAGTTGCATTTTTTTATCTTTTCTAGTTTTGCCAGGATTTTACAGAGAAAGGAAATACTGTCTCTTACACACCTCAGCAAGATCAAGAGATGATATAGTGAGAAAATATAGTGCAGTTTGTTTAGGATGTCCATCTCTCTTCTATGAATGATATTCAAACCAAATTGTATTCCAGTCTTTTTTCTTCTACTGGCTGAACTCCATGCATGTTCTTCCCATGTATTTACACATTTAAACAAGACACAGGAATGACAATATTTCTAACCAGAATTTTGTTTTTCAGTTTAGTAAATCTAGATTCAAAATGGCAAAACTATCATCACATCTTTAATTTAAAAAGCGTCTTTCCCCCTAGTTTCAAACATTTTGAGGGAAAGCATTTAACTTATATGTTTAACAAATTAATGTGTATGAAAATTAATTAATGGCACTGTTTTTTTAACATCAGTCTATATCAGAAAATGTAATCTTCTCAACAGTAGTTTTTTTACTTCAGTATCACTGTCTAGAACTGAAAGTTTGTAATGTGAAAACAATGTCTCCCAATGAGGTTTTATTGCAAGCATTTGGGAGACCGTATTTCTTGTATTTTTGTAGTTATATAAATTATTGATTTTCTTGAAGTGTTATCTTTCTCATACAATCTTCAAGTTCATCAGATAGATGTACATTAATTTCACAAGGAAAGCACAGCAGCTGGAAAAGAACTGTGGTTTTTAACACCTGAAATGTAAGCTTCAACTACCTAGAATATTGAAAATTAATTTTCTATTTTTACTGCAACTCAAATAACCTTGCAATTTTTTACTACTCAAACATGCATCCGGCATTAGAGTTGCTATGTAAAATTGCTTCCTTTCCGAAATATTTAATTTTCATGCAATATGGTGGGGAAAATAGTCTTATTTTTTATTGTTGATGAATGAATTATAGGCATAAAACTGTGCTCCTCCAATGTACAATAACCTTGGGATTTTTACTTTTAAAATATTGACATTTACCTACCACAGTTACTGCAATTATCAGTAGTTAACAGTTCAGAACAGAATATTTGTGTTTTATCTCACCAGTGGTCACTCTGGCACACAAATATAGCAGCAAGTTTTGCTATACTTGTATAAGAGGATATTCTGGTGTGCTAGGTATAGTTGGGATTTATTTTTCTCCATAACTGTCTGTATGGTTCTATGGTCTAAATTTGTGACCAAAACCATCTGAGTAACTCAGTGTTTTAGTAGTGAGCAGTACTTGCATAGTGTCAAAGCCTTTTCTATTTCTCACTGCCTCCTCAGCGAGTAGCCCTGGAGGTGGGCAAGGGACTTCAGGGGTCAGAGGCAGGACAGACGGACCAAACCAGCCAAAGGGGTGCTCCATGGGATTTAAGAGTCATGCTAAGGATGTCATGCTAAGCCATACAACTGGTGGGGGAAATGTTTCCAAAGTAGCCTTTGGAGCACAGCTGGAGGAGAATGTTTTTGCACCACAGGATGTCCATGTCACAAGTTTTCAGCGGGGTTTTAGGTGGAGTCTCTGTGTAGTCAAACCATACAAAAGTAATTTACACTTCAGTGTATTATTTGCTTTCTCATATTGCGAGCGTGATCTGTGATAGTCTGAGGTTCTGTCTTGATGCATCCCTTTTACACCATCTGAAATGTGTGAATTTAGTGGGAATTTTAAAGTTTTCTTTCTTCATTTGAACACAACCAAAACATCTTTTTTGCCCCTTTCTAATTAGTCTAGTACCTGTTCTTAGGCCAATATTTAAAGCAGATCTGTTGAACCACAGGTTGTTTCTCAGTTTGAGCAAAATAGATCACTAAAGTACAGCATTATTTGTGTCTTTATTGAACCCTTTGTGCCAGTTCTGGCCTCTATCTTTTGTAGCTTTCTGCTTAACGAAATTTATGAAAGTGATTATTGAAGAGTATTAAATTAAGTCAAATAAATTTATAATTATAAAAGTGGCAGAGATATCTTCAATTCAGAAGCTTAAACATGAACTATGAAGTAGTCTTCTTTTAAACAAAGTGAGTACTGCACTCAGTTTTGACACAATCTTGATAGATGCATATCATATACTCAAAAATAATAGGAAAAATTAATTTTAGTCAATGTTTTTATTGGCATAATGGTAAAATTGCAAAAATGGTCTTTGTTACTTAGGTCTGAATTATCATTTTCTCATAGTCTATTATAATTTTGATGTTCCCTTTGTAAGCACATCCACAGCTTGTAGGGTTTTTTTAATTGGATGCCACTTTTTCGTATGATGTGTCAGGGAATTTGTGCAATAATGATCTGTAGAAATTATCAGATTTCCATCAAAAACAAAATATAAGATCATCTGCATGCATTGCAATAATTCTTTGTACCTGCAATTGTTTTTCCTTGCAGTGCTCATGAGTTAATGCAATCAACTCTAACTTCTGTAGACTAACATTCACCTTTTATCTTTCAGATGAGTAAATCTTGTGATACATACTGTAAATGTAAAGATTTTTATGTTATATAATAAACTGCATACAAATACAGTCAAAATAAAGCCAAAAACAGAGTAGCAGAACTGATGCAGGAAACATTTATTTAACGAATATGTCTAATCTCTTATCCTTAGTGTACTGGATTCAATTTAGTAATGCATTATTTTATTCACATCAATATTTAATTTAATTTTAATATAAACTCATTTATTTCATCATAATTGGTATCTTGTGAGGAGAAAAGAGTAGTAAAAAACCTGGAACTTCAGAAAGGTATGAACAGTACAGTGAAAAAAAATTTAACTGGCTTAGAAATAAAGAAAAAGGGGAAAGAAACACAAAAGAAATATGTAAGAGACTGATTTTTAAAATTTTCTGTAATGCATTAGTAGCAGCAATTTTCCTCCAAAGGGTTTGCAAGTGATTACTGCAAGCTAAACGTCCCTTATACAGAGTAATATTAAAAGGATAAAGTGCTGTTCACAGAAATGATTTACATATTAATACATGTAAATTATAAAACAAATCATAACTCAGTGTAGAGTGTTTACAGTTCATTGTGTGTCATGCTAGAGCAACTTGACAATGGAGATGATTAAGTTTATGTCAACTTGTATGGTCACCTGGATTATGCTACTGAAATTTCTGAGATTAATTAACCTGAGTAGCCTAATTACTGTCGGATGAGGATCTTATAGAGAAATATTTAAGAGGAAAAAGGAAAAAAAAAGGTTGAATTAGAAACTGAATTTCTCTAAGTACTCTGAGTATCTTCAGCAACACCTGTCTCTTGATCTTTAATCCAATGTAAGCCCTTTCTGTGCTGCAGCTTTTAACTATATAACCACCATAATGAGAACTGTAGCTTGGTCATGCTGTAAAATGTCTCTCTGTAGCTAAAATATTCTACCTACCATCTCATACTTTCTAAATGTATTTATATCAGTGCCTTACGCAACCATAACATTACCTGAAAAAAACTGTCAAGTTGCTTTGTTCACAGCAGGCCCATTGAGATTCACAAGATACATTCTGCACTGAAGAAAGAGAAAAACGCCTCCAGTGTTAGATAATTTACCCATTAGCGAGACTTGGGCTCCAGTAATTGGTCCAAAGAACATTTAAGTACCACACATAAAAAGCGACTGAACAGAAAAGATTGAGGACAGCAAAATAGCACATAGTTTTGTTGTGGAAGTGTGACTGGGGAAGATGAATCTTTTATGGTTAAGTGCCTTCATGCAAAACTTCTGTTTACTGAGAAGCTATAGCACAATGACTGTGTTAATGGGGTCCTGCTGCCACTTCTTTTCCTGTTACACCATTTTAAGGAAAAAGGCTGCTTATTGCACTGCATTTGAGAAAAGACTTTGATAGTGATTCTTCCCTGGAAAACGTACCTTCCTGACCTCTGGAGTTAATGTTAGAGCCACAGCCAAATGAGTGGGCTATTAACTATACCCTGGCTTGAGGTTAAGCTAGCTGTGGAAAATTACTAGATATGACATGAGAAATTGCTGTAACAAAAGTTACAGATAACTTGAGGAAAGCTGGGTGGATCTTAAAGGCTCTAAAGGACTTATGTGGGAAACAGCTAAATTCCACGGGCTGTTGGAGGATAGTGTTGAGAACCTTGAGCATAGCACTGTAAGACCAACAGCACTATTTATCCATAACATTAATACCATATGTGGCTGATACTATATCATAATGCTATGTGTGGATATGGATATCATAAATCCAGGATCAGTATGGACAAGTATTTAGTTGTTTATATGGGAGAAGACTGGCACCAAGAACAAAAGATACGAGAATGTGAAGAACAACACCCAAATTTTGTGGCCAGGACTGTGACAGGTTATCAGTCAGGCAACCTTGTTCTTAGTTTTTGTAGCTGAAACAGATCAATAAACCATAAAAGCTAAACTGAGGTGGAAGTGGTGGGGAACTGCTGCCCCTTAATAGCAAGTTTACATCCAGACAGAAGGAGGATCTTGGTGTCACTATGCTGGTGCCGGTTACATACCATCAGCTACCCTTTATTTCATGAAAGGTAAATGTGTTTCTGTGAGAGGAATGTTACATGGTATCCTTTACTCAGTATATCCTGCTGCATCATTTAGGCATCTCCCAGCGACACATAAATCCAACAACTGGCCAATCCCTCCTTCTCCCCTGTCTCTGACTTTCAGGCATTTATTAAGCCATGACTTTATTCCATGCATTATAAGAAAAATTCAACTATCTGATAAGCAATTACAGACTCCTGCACTACTAACAGGACTTCAGGCAAATATTAGATGCCTGGAAGAAAAGTGCTATAGAATATTCACATTCTGGACAATCAAAACAACAGATGCCTGCAGTGTTGAGTCCTTCCCAGGACCTGCAATAAAAAATGACTAGGTATACTCCCTGACCTGCAGTATGCTCCTGTCTTGTGCACCATATCCTTTCCACTTTGTCACAGCTGAATCTTCATTATGTTTCACCCTATCAGTTTATTAGTTTACTTTTCACTTCTACTTCCTTTCACTCAGTGAGCCTGTCAGTACAGTGATAGGACATTTACTGAAAAAATGTAGATTTCAATTAGATATTAGGAAAAAAAAAAAGTGAGGGTGGCTGAAGGCAGTTCAGGCTTGTTGCTGTCTTTGAAATGGAACTGAAACATTTTGCCCAGAGAAACTGTGGATGCCTCAGCCCTGGTAGTGTTCAAGGCCAGGCTGGATGGGGCTTTGACAACCCCAGTTCTGTGGAAGGTGGCCCTGCCCATGGCAGTGGGGATAGAACTAGATGATCTTTAATGTCCAAGGCCATTCTGTGATTGGGCACAGCAGCCTTTACTGCAACCTTTTTATTAGCTCTGGCTAAACATTATGGTGTTCCAACAGCTTTGTCTAAATCACAGACAATTTAGCAGGAATTTCCAAGGTCACAACCTGAAACTCCAATCTTTTCTTCAACCCCACCTATGGCATATTTTCTTTTTTTATCAAACTATACTCATTGAGTACTAATGATAATTAAGATGTGAAATACGGGCCATACAACAATATGCAAATAGTAAATAATAATAATACTAATAATACCAATAATACCAATAATAACAATAACAACAATAATAATAATTATATAACCAATTACAACTTCATAAATGAATTTATGTTTCTAGCTTAAACTTATATTCTAGAAACTTATTTGGAAATAAATGAAGTGGTACTAAGATAGTCCTCAAATTTACTACAAGCATCTTCTGTAGAATACCAGAAAATACTCTAAAAGGGTTCTGTAAGGAATGCAGATGTGGTACAGTGCTGTTATGTTTGTGCACATACAATCCTAATTTTTTTTTTTTTACACAGGTGTAGTCTTAAAAGGAATTATGTGCATGGTTATCTTCAGCTAAGAAGGCATAAAAATGAGTCTGCTTGCTTTTCTGAGAAAATGAAAACAAAATATCTCCTCAAACAAATACATCAAAAAAGCTTATTACTCATTATTTTTGAAGGACGTAATCCACTATAAAACAAGAATAAAATTCTACGTGCCAGTCAATTATCCAGGTGTCAACATACAAATAGGTGGACTGTCTAACCAAAATTAAGGCAAGTAAGAGCACTTGGTTTGCTGCTCCTGTTACTTACTTTGCTTGTAGAATTACTACACATAGCTAAATACACTATGAAACCTCAACAAAAACCATTGACTGATAAATGATAAATGATTTTGCACATTCCTTAAACCAGGCTGGTTTTGTAAGGTGTCTGTTTTTTAGCTAGTGTTTTTTGTGAGGTAATGAACTACAGAAATCTGGCTCTTATATTCTGGTTTTCAGAACACATATCCTTCCAAGGGATTCACTTTGATTTCACTGAACTTTTAATGTAGCTCTAAAAGGTTGGGTATAATTAATTTTTGTACAGATTAGACAGCATGCTTTTGTTCTTTTGTTATGGACAGAGTCAATCTCGTTAACTCTAGGGGGGATTTTGCTGATTATTTATACAGACTCAGAAATATTTTTTAGGCAAATGAAGTAAAAAAAAAAAGTCCTAAAATAATTTATATTAATTTTAATAAATTTGAAGTACATATATATTTGGTATGCCTACAGGCATATATTTGGACACAGGCTTGTGTATGTCCAAGTACTATCTGCTGATATAGCCTTCTAAGACCTTTAATAAATGATGCTTTTAAATAACGACTAAAATAAATAACAAGATTGAAGGAAAATAACTTCTTGGTTTCTTTCCCTTATATAGACTATATCTAGCAAAATTGTTTTGAGGAAGGTTCATTATACAAAATCAATTAGTATTACGAAAGTATCCACCACTGATATAACTTTAGCTTTAGTATTATATTCTTGTGATCACTAGATGATGGTTAGCCCCTCAAAATAAGCTAAAATTAGAAATTGTAGGGTAATGTGCTTCCATGAAACATAAAATAAAATGTACAACTTTGTTTAAAGACCATGGTTGAGTGTTTTTTCTACTGCAAAATACAGAAGTGAGGTTAGCAAGTTAAGGGTACTACATCAAGAACTGATTAATAGACTCTGAGAGAGTGAATATGTGTCTGCCATGCTAGAGCAAAGACCATATGTTACACCATCACTTTCATTCCAACTGCATCTTAGCCTAGTGACAAGAATAATTTCTGACAAGCAAGGAATTCATCTAATACAAGAGATACCATAATTTGCAACAGCAGAATTGCTGAATGACCTGTGGCCCTAAGACTTCCTCTTAGGAAACATACTGAGGATTCATATAATAGTGATAGTGTTTGTCATCTCTAAAAAGAGCTGAAGAAAATGTCATTCAAAGTCAGTACTTCAGGGTGCTGAGTGCAAGACAGAAATTAATGTAGCTTCTTTTAAACAAACTAGGTTCATGGTAGATATCAAAGGGTACAATAAGTGATGAAAATTCCTTTCACTGCAGACATAATATTGTGTTGGACAAAGTATTAGAAACATATTACTTTTGGAACTAAATTACACATTCTAAGATGTCAATATGTTGTTTGAAGCAAGTAAAGTCTATTTACCCTATTTTACATAAAAACTCTTTGCTTCGTTGGTGCCTTGGGAAGGCTGACCTGGAGCAGAGACTGGACAGAGCTAAAACACATATTTATTAAAAGGCCTTTAAGGATACACCTTGGGCAGTACAAGAGCCTGGCCAGGGCTACACCCAAGATGGACTTCAAATGGTCACAAAATGGACAACTGGTCATGAGGTCTAACACTTTTATAAGTTTTGGTCCATTTGCATATTGGGGTTTAATTGTCCAATTACAGCTTCAGGTTGTGAAGTCCCATCCTTCTTGCCTCCTCTCTCCAGTCCACTGTTGTTTATGCTTTTGGGCCTGAAACAGGTACTTGTTGTCCTTGGTCTTCAGCAGCAAAAGGATTTGTTTTGTCTACTTAGTCTGTGAAATGATCCCAGAAATGGCAACTACATCCCCAGGCAGCACAGAATCTGAAAAACATGACAGCTAAAACTTATGGCATCACACTTTTAAATCATACTAGTTAAAATAATCAATTTTATTTATGAATGTGCAGGTCTTCAGATAAGTTACTTTGTTACCATAAAGATTTCTTTCCCTAGTGACATAATATTAAATTTAACAAATCAAATTTAATTAGTAATTCTGTGTTTTCTAAAACATTAAAAACTGAAGATTCAGTTCTCATTGCAGTAAGGGCAATCACTATGCTTAACTTCTTCAATTTCTGAAACTGAAAGACACAGGAAGTGGATGATTTTGGGAACTGGTGGGTGGCTAAATTCAGAAACCTAAAGAATGATTTAATGAATCCTAAAGAACTTGTATTAAGTTAATCCAATAGTTTTGTTCTGATAATTTTGTAATATTAATCTGTACCGTATGCTTCACAAAACCTAACTTTTTTAAAAGGTAAAAAAAGTCACACAACATCTAAGACCTCTCTCAGGCTTTCTATCTGGAAACACTGATATTAAAAACATGAAGACCTAACTAGACTTTCTACAGCCTCCTAACCCATATTACTTGTGTCTCAGCATATATTTTACATAGATTATATGATTCTAAAATTAGTGAGAATGCCATGGTTGGAACAGGACCTTTAGATCAGAATAAGAACCATTTATTTATTACATCTTTTTGTACTCTCTTTGGCTATTAGATATCTTTATAAATATGCACAGAAATTCCAATATCTCTGAAAAGGCATGTCCTAACTCAGATATTACAAACCTTTGAAGAAGATACAGATGCAGAAGGCCACTGCTTCCCTTTGCTTCCTATTTCTCCCTTCCCTGAATTTTGTGGGGTAAAAAATAAAGATTGCATCTGCAGAAGAAGAGGAATCATTTGTTACTCTTTTAATTGCTGAGAATTGAAGGAAGAGATAGGGCAGAAGGGAAAGGAAAATGGTCTACTGGAATTCTCCCTTCTGAGTACAATGTCTGGGTGCCACATAATTCATGGTTAATGTCCCACCAAAGGGAAGCATAGCCTTCAGGGAGATAGGAAACTGTCAGCTACTTCAGTATACATTAAAAAGGAAAGAATCGGGAGATTTAAGAGACTGACTGGAGAGAGGAAGGCATCTGCTCATGGCCAGCCAGAAGCCTCCATCTGTGTATCATCCTGGCTTTCTGAGTCTGCACTTGTCTCTACCATGTCTGGAGCCAGAGCAGTGTAGAACAGGTGCTATTCTGTGAACAGCTATAATGGTTATGATATATGGGATTTACCTCCAAAGGCAAGCTCTGCATGATTTGGAGAGGAAACTTCCACTATTTCTTTGTCAATTGCTATGCAAACTTTTCCACATGGCATGCAATTTAGTGATTTCTGATCAGCTAGCAAAACTTTCAGTGCTACATGAGACCAAGATGTCTATGCTTCAAGATATGAGAGCCTCTGCTGAAATTCAGTACATCCATAGTGGATAAATTCCCCTATGCATGTTTGAAGAGGTGGACTTCATATGTACTCTAATTCAGTTCCCATTTGTAAAAGAGAAAGTAACATTTCTCTGCTTAGCTCACAAGACCATACTTAGGTTAAATTAAGCATTGTAATTCATGTTGCAATCAAAAGTAAAGTGTTTCAGTGCCAATCAATAAGGGCTGAATGAAATGGAATCTATAACCTCTAAAATCATTGACAGTGCAGTGCTAAGGGAATGTTAAATGCTTAGAAAGTGCAGGATTAAAGCTCTGAGCAAGAAGCCAATTGCAGTGACTCTCAGAGAAAGTTGTAAGCAGAAAGTTTCCTCCATTTTGCCTCACCCTGGGTTCCTTTCTGCTCTTTCTGAACTATACATACAGGACTAAGAAAACTGCTTCTCCACAGAGCACTTGCCATAAAAGGTGGGAGACAGGATATTTCCAAACCAAGTACCTTACCTGCAGGCACCATCCTCATCAAATTGGAAACCTGGCTGTTAGAGCTGTGGTGTCCAGCCTAACCAGTGGAAAATTTATATGGCTAATCAGTATTGGTGCAAGGCAGAACACACGAGAAGCTTTTAGAAATGAAACCTTTCCCTGGAATCTTTGTCCAAGGAAATACAGGAATCATGCTCACCATTTTTCTTCAAGATGGCTGCTGAACCTTTTGTATCTGTTATTAGTAAGTCTTCTTCAGAAAACGTGTTGTTTTCCAGGTCACATTTACACTGTATATCTTTAATAATCTAAATTAAATTGACAATGATGCTATCATATTTCTAGTCTGTGCAAGAAATATTCTCCAAAAATGCTTTCCCTATTTAAATACCTGACATTATATTTCATGAATGCAGGATACACAGAAAAAAAAAACAAAAACAAAAACAAACAACTTATAGTGAGAGGAGATGGGAAAAGGGGTCTTTATATTTAACTTTCTATTATAGATATGTTCAGTGAAGCAGCATGAAGGATCTTATTACTATACCAAATGAAGGATTGCCTAAGAGAGTTCTCTAATTTCCTATTAGCTCATTCCCCCTCCGAAACATGGTGATTACTAAACTGAGTGATATATAAAAGTGGGAAAAACAGCAGGCTTCATTGGTTTTAAAGGAGTCAGCATTACTGGTGTTTCAAGCTGAGATAATAATTGTCAGCAATGACACTGAGTAGGATAGGAAGTCTGTATGTTCCATATTCACCTAGTGCTTTTGTATTGTACAACTTCTTTTCAGATGAACTGTATTTTCCTCAAATAAAAATAATATCTTTTTGTATTTTGTCTTCAAAAATCAGTCTGTAGTTAGTTTTCATCTCATCTATAATTCTGAGCTTCAGTGCCATCAGCTAAAGTAATAAACATTTCTGCCTGGAAGTTTGCTTTAAAGAGATCCTTTTCAAAATTCATACCTTTAATTTAGCAAAGTATTGTTTAGGGTTTAACTAAATCTTCCCCAGATTTGAGAGGCAATCGTATGGATGAATTCACAAACAATTCTTTGAAACTACAGGAACCAGAAGCTTTGCAGACAAAAACAAAGAAAAGAAAAGAAATATATGTAAAGCAGATACTTTACTTGAAACAGAAAATTCACATATTCCCCAAGGCATGGCAAACATTACTTTAGAGCTCATTTGTTCAATCTTTTCCAAAACCTAGAATAAACAAACTGGTTGTTTTTAAGGCAGTTCATCTGAGTCTGTTCTCATGAATGAAACATCTGCAAGAAAAAAAAATTAGTCACCAGGAAAAAAGTTAATTTAGCAGGGCTAAGTAAAAATAAAAATTTCTGTGTGACTTGGTTTTTCATTTTTGTTTCAAATCAAGAAAAAAATTAGAACCATAAGAAGGTGATAAAACTGAAACACTGAAAATGCTCTCTTTATTTATGACTATGATGCATTATAAATTTTAGTCCTAAATCTTTAATTCATATGAAATACAGTTTGTCTTGACAGCAGACAATGGGGAATTCGGTATCCACGTGATCTAATTTTTGCTTAGGTGATACCTGTAAAAAAAAAAGTAATTTATTGTGGAGAAGAGGAAAACAAACAATCCCCAATGGCACCATATAACTTGGAGAATGTTTATTTTCATTCATCTAGCTATATCAGGAATATGCCTGTTGTACTATCAAAGAAGGAGGTATTCAAATGGTATTTTTCATTATATTTTATTTGGTTAAGCTTCCTCTTTTAGGGGAGATTTTTGCATTCTATGCTAAGGTATATTTTCGTAATAAAAGAATGTTCTTTTTCAATTTTTATAATGGGTAAAGTAGCCCTCCTTAAGTCATGACAACTTTAAAGGAACCTATTCTTTTTCACATCAAAAGAAATTGGAAGAATGACACACATTTACTACAAGCAGCTGGCAGCTGGCAAAATCCAGTTTGAGACCAGCAACCTAGCTGCAAACATCTTGAACCGCTCTGAATTTCTTAAATTGCTCCAGTCACAAACAAGAGGAGTTTTGCATAGGAGTTTTGATCATATCAAATGAAGAAATTTAATTTAATAATTGAAATATATTTGCTCAGAAAAATAAAAAATTGTGAATAAGCACATATGTATCTTTGGGACCTTAGCTGAAAAACCACAGGAATTTACTGTGATGTTCCTCACGGACAAATTTTTATTTTCAGATATTTTAATTATTTTGGTGCTATTAGATACTTGTTATAGAAATGGTTTCAGCATTAGACATGCTGCCCTTTCTGCCACCCCAGCACCAGCAGCAGGGGGGACACCACTCCCAAGCGGGTGATGGGAGCAGTGGCTTGCAGATGGACTGCAGCACTCCGATGGAAAAAAGTGTGGGTTGGAGGCAAGAATGGGGAGGAGACTCTCCTGCTTGTGTGATCCCAAGGGTTTATTCAGGCAACAGACACTCCAAGGGACAAGCCAGAAAGAGCCAAGAACTTGCTGTATGCTGGCTTATAAATGGAGGAGGACCTGGGGGTGGAAACTTGAACACAGCCAATCCAGAAAGGGAATGGGAGGAGTTTAACATAAAGTGGCACAATCTAAGGACCAGTGGAGAGGACAGGGGGAGGTGAAGGCATCAGATGGCCCAATGGGGCTTCAAGGTTTAGGGGAAACACAAGGGGGGTTTAGATAGGGGTTGGGCCATGGGGGAGATTGACAAGGAATAGTCAGGGTATGTGAAGATGGACAACTTGGGGAAGGACACAACTTGAGGGATAAATCATTTACAAAACAACAACAGAGGAGGACAGAAACTGGAACATGGGAATACAGAGCTCATAACTACTAATTATATGGATCATCTTAAAATGCACACCACACCTGAGTACAAAGAGGAAGTCCATCACTAGAACTGTGGAAGTAATCACACACAAGTTGCCTGCCTAAATTCTTCTGCCTAACTCTTCTATCCTAAGAATTTCTTACTAAAAGTATATATAGAATCAGGGTTTTGATGAAAATTAAGAAATTTGCTGAAAAATAAACACAATTCTGTTGTTGTTTCCCTAATCACTATAATAGATGCCTCAGAACAGGAATGATCTGCATTCCCTTTGGCCTTAAGCAATCTAACCAAACAGAAAAAGCTACCGTTCTTATTTGTACAAATTTTAGAAAAGTGCAAATGGCAACCTACAGAAAGTGCCTGGTATTACAGAATCAGATCAAGCTCATCATCATTAATGGACAGATTTTATTGATTTCAGTTAGCTTTGTATCAGTGTTACAGAATTTGCTTCCTCTCACCTTGTATGAGGTGAAGCCTCACCACTCTTACATAGTGCAATTAAGACTAGGTTTTTGAAAGGTCTTAAATACCTTGTGAGCATGTAAAAGTTAGTTTGTTCCTTTGCTACCTGTCTAAAAAAGATAAAAAGGGTCTTCAGTGACAGGTGTAAATAGCCAAGGTAATTGAAAATTAAACTATGTTGCTGACTGTTAAAGTTTAGCTTTGTTACAAAAAATTTACTCTAATTGTTTATCTAATACTTCCTTTTCTGACTTGCGTTTCCTGGCCATGCCATTAATTATGGCTGTTCAAATTGTTATTTTAGTAGCGTTTGTTTCAGCTCTGTAAATTTATAGATCCATTAGTTGTAAAGATTCCACACTGAGAAGAACTATTATGAAATTCAAATGTTCTTTTAGTAGAATATGGATGAAAATTCTGTTGCACTATATGTCTACTTGTAGTGCCATATATTGATCAGAATTTCATTACAAGGTCAGATTTAGAAAGAGTAGTTTGGAAGGTATTTAGTGCACTGTATGCATTATTTTGAGTCACACACAGCATGACACAAGATAATTAAAATTTAATTGTGAGTTTATCACTCTCCAGAGTCAAGTAAACACCTACATTTTCTGTGTTCATGCTATTTTGTATAATTAAGGTCACTTTTGTGATATTGCATTGGAAGCAGCTACTGTGGCTTGCAGAAAAAGTATCTTTTAGTATCTAGCATTGCAAAATTATAGCAGCAAAATTGTATTCTCAGACATCACATCAAGTCAGAAAAATTGTCTGAGACATTTGTTGGATAATCATGTCCCAAAGTTTGACTGTGTCATAGGAAACCATTAAATCCTTCACAGTGAAGAAAATGTGTTTGTGATGTCCTCACAGAAATCCACCTTCATCATGATCACAACTTTCTGATTTTTCAAATTTCCTCATGGACTGAACTCTTAAAAAATGTGATTTTTTTGGGGTGTTACATAAGATTTCTAATAGGAATAACTCTGATGTATGAATTTATACAAGATCAGAGTAATTTTCTTACCCACATTGCTGTTTTTTGGATGTTCAACTGCAGAGCTTGTGACTGAAAGACGTTTTTGTATGGACTTTTGAATTATAAAGGGAGAAGCTCAATTTTCATCCTAACTTTTGCAGCACCAGATATACACAAATATGTAGTGAACCTAATCCTGTATCATCTTGCCATATTGGAACAAAGCACTGTGAAACAATTTTTTTCTAATTTAGAATGCTATTTTATAGAAAATACATACTCTTTCAGTGTATGTAAAATACATGAGTGTTATTGCAGTTTATGCCAGTCATGTTGGCATGGAATAATTGCCTAGAGAAAAGAGTAGGTGGTCAGGGTGGAAACACTGTCTCTGACTAGAAGTTTTCAAGATATAGAAAGAATTTCTTATATAAGGTCTATGAAAAAAGTAAATTGAGAGTGAAAAAGCCCCAGTCTTTGAGGTGTTCAGCCAGGTATTAGAAGTTTTGCTTTACATTTAGTTATTTACTTTCAATTGTTAGAATGTAATCAGTTTAAACCTCCAAATACAAAGTTGTTTTTACAGTAAAATTGGGTGGTTTGTTTCAGAGAGAACAAAATAAAAGTTGTTTACATGAAAAATAGCAGCCTGTTATTCTGACAAGGTCTTAATTATTATTGATCCAGGCAGACCCCTTTGAAGGATGCTTAGTCCCTGATAAAATTCACAAAATTTCTTCGTGACTTTTTGAAAAGTGAGAATTACATTAAAATTAATTTTGGTACCTGTTTGAGAAGAACAACTTTCTTCCTGAAATAATGCCAGTGTGGAAATGGTGAATGTTAGACTGATGTCTCTTAGCAAGAGAAGGGCATAACAAAGTATCATCTGTATCTAATTTGCCATGGTAGTGTAATGACTCATCATCACATACTCCTCCCTTTAAAGTTTAGCTGACATCTTTGAAAAATGTGGAAAGCTGTAATTGGCCAGCTTTCCTTACTGGTACAGCTAGTCTGGTAAGGTTTTATGTGAGTCAATCAATTACTCTAGATCCTAAGTGAACAAATTTAATTCTACTTCCTGCAAAGCAAAGTTAAAAGCTTTCGTCTTTTCTACTTGTAACTTTGCAATATTAATAAAAGGAGTGAGAAAAGTAATCTAAGTGAATTGCTTTTTATTAAGACATAATGTCCAAAGAGACCAATGACCACACACATTAGTGTCCTGATAAGAAACATCTTTCAACATTTATCACAATGTACTTGAGTCCTCAAGAGTCACAACTCAATAAAAACCTACTTGTAATTCACAAAATTGGCTGACAGGGCAGAATGCTGAACTGTCCTGTTTATGCTTTAGACAAAGGTCAGAAAGACCATGAAATAGATAAACACCACAAAATATTTTTCAGAACAATTTTGTGTGTCTTAGAGACACATCAAAGAAAAAAAAGAAAAAAATTAATTTAAGTTTGAAGTCCACAGAGAAGATGTTTCAGGCAATGCGATTTTTTATATATTAACTAAAATTTACTCTGAGGTATAAAGCCTCAACCTTGATTGTGTTTTATTGGGGAAAACAGCTTTATTTCCTCCCACATAAAACTGCCTACCTTTCTACAGTATTTCTGAATTGAATGCAAAAATTTACCCGTAGGTATGTTTCAGTTCAGCTATTTCTCATCCATACTTTTCTTTTTCAGTACCATAAACCACTATTATTCTATTCATCTCCCACAATTAATTAAAAATTTAATGATTTTTAAATCATCTTCTTACATATATTATTCTTACATTTGGGGGGTTTTTTTGTTTGTTTGTTTTGTTTGGTTGTTTTGTTGTTTTTTTTTTCTAAATTGGAAAGCAATAATGTATATATTTATCTGTTTATTACATGCACAAATTTAGGAAATTATGGTGAAAAACTATTGATCCTATTCCAAACCAGAAGCAGTAAGAGACAAAGAGAGAGGAAATGAAAACCGGGAATGAGAGTTTTGTTCATACTGGATTTTTTATCACTACAAGACCCTGATAAAGCTCCTAACTCTAATGTTACAAGTACAAAAATATTCAAGGTTTCAGATTTGTTTACATACAGTCCAGAAATACAATTTTAAAATCACACTGATAAAATTTAGTACCATAACAAAGAATATGATCTTAATTTCTTAATTTTATCATTACAGAAATATTCTTGCAAAATTAATTAGAAATAGAAAGAAATTCTATTTCAGTTTTAATTAAGATAAAGAAAAGTAAATTACTCTGATGAAATGGTCCACAGCTAATAGAAGTGTTTATTATTTGACCCTTCACGAAAGTGAGTAGAAAGTAAATAAAAAGTGCTACAAAATCCAAACAGAAGATTGAATTCTTAATTAACCATCTTCATGTAAGCAGCAAAAACCAAGAATGCAACTGTCATAACTTTTCTACATTCTTTTAAGAACTGTCAAGTAACTTAAAACATTATTTTATATCCATTAGTGTTTCATATCTCAAAGTTCTGTTTCAGCTGGCTAATTGCTTTGGCTTTGATAACTTCTAATCAAGTTGCATTAAACTAACTGCTTTTCATATAAATTCTCTAACATATTTGATTTGGTAAGGGTGAACAAACCTAAGAAAATTCAGGGTTTTACAGAAATCGCCAAGACCTACTTCTCCATGGTTCAGAAAAAAGCTGTATGAGAATGCTTCCTCTCCCTTCAGAGATGAATTTTAGACAGTAGAGCAAACTTGTAGGATATTTTAGACTGTGATTATGCCTGGTTCTGTCATGTATTTCATGGTTCCCCACATATTAGGGAAAGAGATTTTTCGTATATATCAATTTTTATGATGCTTTCTCAAAATAAGCTGCAATTCTATAGTTTAGATTATAAATCCATAATGAGTAATACATGATAAACTATGTCAAATGAGTAGGCTAATGCTACAAATATATGTTATGAAACATCATTACCTTTATTAATTTTGCCTGCTTCATTTAAAATTAAATAAAAAGGGTTTATTTGATGCAAAATATAGGACTTGGTTCTGTTACCCTCATAGGATCCAAGGTTATTGATAGGATTTCTCGGATGGGTGAAATGATGTTTCCAGGCATATATTATAAGAGCCTTTTTTTTTTTTTAATAGCGTAGTGCATCTCTAAATTACTCTCACCTTAGCACCTCTTCTGAAGATTTGGATGTGGTAATTATGAATTATAATTTATTTAAACTCTTAATGTCAGAGGGATCAAAGGCCATACAGTTTCCTACAAAGAAAGTTCCTCACTGGTTTATAGCACAAGACCTGTGTGAGACCTGTGCTTTAATAGAGCAGCTCCTTGTGCCTGCCTGTCACTGTTAATGATGTGTAATTTATGGAAATAGTAGACAGTAATTTCTAATCAGCAAAGCTGCATTTAATAATGCTGGAATATATCATATAGGATTGATGTCACATTTATAAAAAATGAAATTGACAGGTGAATTTTTTTCTATGAACAGCTGTAAGACTTTATTTTAGAAAAGCATTCAGTCTATTCAGTAACTAGTTTAAAACACTGGTTTAAATCCTATTCTGTTTAATAATTATTTATTAGTAAAGGTAGATCTAATAATTCTAGAATGACAGAAAATTCAGAAAGTGAACTCTTTACATTCTATTTCAATGCATAAAAATATATTTTAGTATTTTAATTTTCAATATATGAACTATGAGGCAATTTAGAATAGTTACTTATATCTAGCAATTAGAAAGGTCTCTGGATTTTTATTATAGCATTGCTAATTCACATTAAATGGCATTTCTGTGACCATTGTATGGATGGATGTTCACTTTTGAAATCACAAGGATAGGTGTCTGCTTTGCCACTGATATTATTCCTTAAGCTGCATGAAATTATTTCATAAACACAAGATTGTGAACCTAACTATGCAATGTCACCTGCACTTCTATGTTATCTGAATAGGGTTTTTGATGGTCACTTTTTACAAGTCAAAGTATCTGGGAGACATTATGTTTTGACATGAAAATCTTGCTTCAGCTGCTCTTACTTCTTCAGAGTAAAAAGTTTCTTATCAGGTTACTCATAAAATTTCTACTCTTCATTCCTTTTCTATTCCCTTTCTATTCCGACTTTATAAAAAAAGTCTGTATACCATCATAGGGGCAGGATATGAGAAAGATTATATTCCTCTCAACAGTGTATGTTGGATAGAGATAGACAATACCTTAAATCATCTTGCATTCTGAATTTGACCACAGTGCAGAAACATCTACAAATTTAAAGAATTCATCAGACGTTTTTTGCTGTGTTTGCTAAATGTTTTCTATTTAGAAATATCCATATATATTTGTGTGCAGTTCGAAATTAGATGACTTTAGAAAGTATGAATCTGCATGTAAAATGACTGAAGTAAAAGTACCTTATAGCTTATCACAAACTCTTCGTATAGATGATGCCTATCATATTACAGATCAACATATGCACTTATGGTAAGTATTTTTAAAATTAATCATGACAGTCATTATCATTTTGGGCTACACTGAGAAGGCAGCAAATGTCTTCTCTGATGACAGTGGAATAGACAAAATACGGCACTGATAGAGTGGAGCAGATTGTTCAAACAGCTTGACTGACTGTATTAGATGTCACTAGTCTGGAATAATCTGCAGAATCAACACCAGCTGAAAGGAATTCCAGTATTCATCTGATTTCTGTAGAACTCAGCTCCTTCATGGCAGAATCTGAAGCTTTTGAAAGTTTAAATAGAGAAGGTGATACTCACAATGAGACATACATATGTGTTAAGATGAAATAAACCCAAAGAATCTTTTATGTGTTTTTATTCTTCCTGTTTTTGTTTGCTCGCCTGCTTCTGCTTCTGGGAAATGTAAATTGCCTTTAAACCCAGCCTTGAAGGATGGGGAGAGTCTCCGAAAGCCAAAGCTGGATACCTTTTGAATAATGTGCTTTTGTCACAAAACAGAGGTAGAGTTCTATGACTTCTAATATTGCATCTAACAAGGTGATGTGATATTCCATCTAGTCCTGGAATATTTTAGCATAGTTGTTTTTCTTCACTCTTTCTTGGAGTGCTTACTTAAATCATTTTATTCTTCATATAGTTCTATCTTCTAATTCTTGTGTGTTTGCCTTGTATCCAAGGGCCATGAATAAGAGTGGCCATAACTTATATTTAAGTTCCCTATACCCATGAATAAATTTTTGATATGGTCTTCAATGAGACAAATGGAAATAGGAACATAACATAACTTTCTTGCATTAGTAGATCGTTCTTTTTTTCTCTGCTGCTAATATCATATTCAAAATCTATACCAATAGTGGAGATGCAGATAGTGAATTAGCATATTATTCTAGAGCTGTAAAAAAATCAATAGACTCACTGACTTGAATGAGCAAAGCATCAAGTCTGAAATGAATGTCTCTAAAGGCTTAAAAAAACCCTTGAACTTCCATTATAGAAGTTCTGTTTTAAAATATGTACTAAAAGAATAAAGCATATTACTTTTATAGACTGATAATCTTCTGTAGGTCTTCAGATGAACAGAAAACTGCACCATTGAAAGGCAGTTTTTAAGGGTGAAGTAAGAGGGAAAGGTTTTATAGCACTAACTAACAATTGTTTAGATCAAAGAATAACCAGACATCAAATCTAGGAATGTGTCCAAGATGTCTTCTTCTAGGATTAGTAGGAGATTACTTGGTCTGAGAGACTACAGGTAGCAAACTTCATCAAGAAGGTTATGATATGACGATAGCAATAGAAGGCAGAGATATAAAATCTGTAATAATGGTATGATATTTTACACAATGGCCTAGTGCTGGGACTCTCACCTGGAAATGGTCAATCAGCTCCAATTTCTGCTCTTCCAGCAGAAGAGAAATCAAAACATACAAGCTCTGCCTTGTTTATAAAACCCTGAGTAATAAAGTGAAGAAAAAGAAGGACTTGCAGAATGAAGAAACATAAGCAAAGGGATATTTGATCTTAGTTTTGTATTTATGTATCTGGGTTTTATTTCAGCACCAATTTAGACAATAAATTTCTTTACTGATTTGATTCCTTAGGGACTAATTTCAGATAGTCATACAATGTATGCCAAGACTTCTATTTAGCCTATTTTGTACTGAGATTATAACTCCTGGTTGAATATCTAGGCATGTTTCATTTTCCCTGAAGCTGAAGAGGGGTAGGATTATTCCAGCAGGAGGTTGGAATGCTTGGGAATATCTCAGGTTCTGAGCTCTGATTTATATCAGGTTTTATCTGGTGCCCACCTTCAGGAGGATATTTCTCTGGTTTTGCTGGTTTTTAATATCTGCCGAAGAGCAAATGAAAGATATGTCTTCTGTGTACTAAGCCATCAATCAGAAGTGCAGTGCTGTTGGACCTGTAATAGTCTAGGGTAAATAAAGTGAGGTAAATTTCCAGAGGGAGATAATATCTTTAATAAAATGATGGGGAAATAGATTTTTTGAGGGAAAAAGGCCATAAAATACTTTGGTGTCCGAGAATAATTGCCTGTTTCTACGTCTTTCTCACAATGTCAAGGATTTTATCATCTCTTGTCACAATTCTCTTCCATTAACTATCCTATTTTCTGAAAGTACCTATTTACTTAATGAAATGGAATTGAAGGCGTTTGTTCCAATGTACTTTATTTGGAATTGAGTATATTTTAGAAACTTAAGAATTCCTTCCCTTTTTCCAGCTATTCCAATTAGTCCAATAAAATATACTACTTCTCCCTAAGAAATCTGCTTATCAACCAACAAGATTATTCAGTGATTGTTAGTCTCTTTGATGGAGGAATTCATACCTCTCTTGTACTTTTCACTGTACTGAAGGAAACACCCTGTGTGAACTTCGGTTCACAGTAAGATGACCTTCATGCAAAAGAATCAGCTAAACTGGAGATTCTGTTTGTTTTTATTTTCTCAGTAGTAAGTCTTTTAGGTTAAAGAAACTTTACCTACCTTAGATTACACTTAGTTTATGACATAGCTAATGAGAATAGAATAGCAGGTATACAAGTGTCATTGCCGTTTAGTATGCAAAATCATTATCCCAGCCTTTCAGAACTTTGTTAATATATAATCTATCTATAATTACACAGATGAGGCAGTGCACTGAGACATTCTTGTTCACTCCTTTTTAATCTGTGTCAGATTTTTATTATAAGAACTGTTTAGAAAATATAATGAAAAGCACATTAATATATTGATATAATTGAACTTATATGATGTGAGCAGAAAGGAAGATATGTGGGAGTCATTAAATGGCTTGTGCACAAGTTAGAAGGATTATGGCTGTCTTAAAATGCCATCCACTGTTATAACTAATTTTTCATTCAAACATAAAAGAGCATTTGCAGGGCACTGATTCTGAAGACTTTGAAATATCTCTTAGTCAAAACAGCTATGTGCAAATCTACTTGTGTTTTTATAATTTGTTACTAGATATTTTGTATATTACAATTACTATTATGTTAGAATTACTAAGAAGAAAGTATTCTCTTAGTAATTTTTTTTTTTTAGTATAGCTTGCCAGGGAAATTGCTAACAGAAGCAAAAACTAGTGCTTAGACTGACATGGAATGATAGAGAAGCCTATGAGCAGCCTCTGTGGACTTAATATGAAACAATACTTTCAGATGTGACAAATTATGTTCAGTTCTCAGAACTGAAGAGACCATGACCTGCCCTTATAGTGGCATATGAATGAGATTAGAGAAGGAAGAACACTTGATAACTTTTTATTACTCTTTGTATTTTCATTGTGTGACAGCACAACAGGGAGAATAACTTCTACAGTGCTTCTGCTTGCACTGCTAAAGGAAAGAGGGGCAAGAAGCCATCAGACCTTTCTGCTCCCAGCCTCTTTCACTGATGTAATTGAAAAGCACACGACCTTCAGAGAAAACGAGGACTGAGGTAGAGAGCTGGGTTGCAAATACCATTCAGTCGAGGAAGATCATGGGAATGCAAACATTTAAAAATTGCATTATGTTAGAAAGGTTTTT
The DNA here is from genome assembly GCA_013400215.1 of Cisticola juncidis. Classification (NCBI taxonomy): domain Eukaryota; kingdom Metazoa; phylum Chordata; class Aves; order Passeriformes; family Cisticolidae; genus Cisticola; species Cisticola juncidis. The sequence continues at coordinate 22,822 of VXBR01003442.1, read as the reverse complement.
CAAGGGTAGATGTAGCATTAATAGCAGCTGTATAAGCACTTAAAACAGCAAGGCTATCAAAAAAGGATTGGTTATATTTGAAATACAGCTATTTCAATGACTATCTGAAAGTTATTTTGGAAACACCATGTTTATTCAAAAATCATCTGCTTTGTTAGGCAGTAACTTAGTTCCTTGATGAATAAACTGCAAGAAAATTACCTTGTTGTGAAAGTAATGTTGTCTTATGGAAAAATGTTGTATTTTCATATAACAGGACAGCAAATATTTTTGTTGCTAACTCTTCCTGCTGCTTTAAGAGGCATTACAAAGATCTGGTTAGAAGTCAAAAATTCCTTGCCATTATAAAGCCTGAACTGAGAAACCATCTGGGAAGTACACAGCATAGTCTAGGCTGGGGTGACAAAGCAACTCTTCTGGACCCTGTGAACAGTATAAATGGCTTGAAAACACTACAAGGAGAAATAAAAAGATACTTTAGAGCTGAGTTTTCTACAAGTGCATGTAAATGTTTATGCAGAAAAAAAAATCTGTTTGTTTCTTTAAAGACTGCCATTCAGCATCCCCTGAAGCACAAATAAGACTTAATTTCTATCTTCTTTGTTTCCTGTAATGCTCCATCGTCCAAAACTCACATTTTGAAATAAGCAATTGTACAAGCAACAACGTATTTGCATGTTTTAGAAAAAAAAAAAAAAAGAAATGTAAATTAAAATATTATCAAAATCATTATATTTTTGGTCAGAGTAATATTTTTTTTGCATATTTAGAAAGCATGGAAATGTCAGTGTCAATGGTAAGATAATACAAACTTATTCTCTACCAAGTACTGTTGCAATTAAAATTTATTTTAGACAGTATGACAGAAATTGTCACCCTGTTTTATAATGATCCAGATTTTGACATGTCTAGTAATTGCCAGGCATGGATTTTAGGCCTGCACAAATATAGAGCAACCTTCTCACTCCTTGCCTCTCTAGATGTACAGTCTTTGTACAGTGCCATCTCATTGTTCTCTAAGGTTTGGCTCTATGTCAAAAAAATATATTTCTGATTGCATCAAGACTTACAAATAGAGATAAGCACATGCTACAAGGTCAGCCCCCATCCAGATCACAAAACAGATGAAGTATGTCATGGTCCATGTAGATTACTTTGGGAGGTAGCTTATTAGGGATGAAAAATGTGTTCCAGGTTTAACCTCACTAGAGTGGTAGATCCTGCCATCACCATCTGCAATAACTTAGATTTTTCCCTTATTTTTTTCTGCATTTTGGAATATCCCCCTTCATTCTGTAAAGCAGACAACCTCTCCTCTTAAAAAAAAAGTATTCTTCAAATTTTGTTCAGTCAGCCTTAGAGTGTTGCTCTCTCTGCCCTTGCTACTTTAATCTTACTGCACTCCCAGGACAAGTGCTCATAGCTTTGTAGAAAGGGGTTAAATTCTGTCTCACATGCCAGGTTGCAAGTTCACATGCTTTCTAATCTACTGCTGACAAGTATTATTTTCCCATTTGACAGCATATGTCCTGTCAAAAATCTGTGACAACCAATAGACTAAGAAATGTTGCTTCCCAGTAAAACAAAAACAAAAGACCAGATTTGTCACAGTATTAATTATTGAGTTCACTAGAGAGGTAACTGAATGGAACTAAAGGACCAGTACATCCAGGAGAGATCAGCCAAGACTTCAAAAGATCTTTTTTTACCCTTTTTAAATTTAATTTGCAACACTTGTATGAACTGCATAATATCTGTAACTCCTGTTAGCATAAAACTGATTGTTTTTTCTTTACTATCCAAGCAGAGTGCCTATAACTCATCATTATAGAGGATAAGTGACCTTGGCACTCCACACGTACTGTGCAAGATCATATGCCATTGAGAAACTAGGAATTCAAAAAGATGAGACCACTGACTTCTTTTCTAGAAAACTCTATTTGTACATCCTCTGTGTATGAAACAAACTTAAAACAGTCCCTCTTTCTTCTTGACATGACATGAACAAGAGCTGAAGAACATTATTGTCTCTGTTGAAATTGTCCTCTGCTTTACTGCCAAGAGGATATAGTACCTGTGGTTGTGGCCTGGATTGTAACCAAAAGTGAAATAGATTATATTTTATAGAAGTTTTCTGCTATGTATAAATTTCCCTTGTACACTGAAGGATTCAAGCTAAAGAAAATGGTTCCCTCAACAATCTGTTTTTCTTGAATTGCCATATTTAGTAATTTGTTCTAGGTAGTATTCAGGTTCTGCTATGCATTTACACCTATTACTAATTCCTTCCGTAAATGTTACTGAAACTCTCTTTTCAGACTGGTGTAAATATCTAGATTTTCATCACAAACTGAGCACCAGCTAGTGTCTATAGTACTTGTAAATGAACCAGGTAAGGAAGAAAATGTTAACTAATGGAATCTCAGGTGAAATACTTAGCTCCAGGAATTACCAGTATTGTAATTAATAAGGCCAAGAGCAAGTTAAACCATGTGGATATAATTTTGACTTGATTACTAATGAACAAAATATTGCATAGAATCATAGAATATATTGAATTTGAAGGAACCCATCAAGACTGAGAGCAAATCCTAGCCCTGCACAGGACATCCCTGGAGTCACACCGTGTGCCTGAGAGTATTGTGCTATATATTGTATTGCATCATATTTCCTATTTGAATGCCTGAGTTAGGGGTTTAAAACAGTTCTGTCTCAGAGAGAAAATCCCTTAGTTTAATACTTGTTTGTTTATGTGTCATGGGTTAGCAGTGGCCAGATGTTAATGCACCCATGAATATATGTTTTTTCCTTAACAACTACTGTGGGATGTGATTAGGAACAGAACAGAGCAGGCCCAAAACTTGAAAATAGAAGACAAAACTTTATTACATTACATAAGAATAGAAATAGAAAAGAAAAAAAAAATAGAAATGAAAACTTCCCAAAACATTTCTTCTCTTCCCCCAGTTTCCACCCCTTACACATTACCCTCTATGGACCAAAACCTTGGGTTTTAAATCAAACAATCACCACTCAAAAAAACCCTAATCTTCAATTCAGCAAGGTCGAGGGGAGTCTCTCTTGCACCACAGACTGCTCCTCAGAAAACACAGGTCCACCCTTTATGTGTTTCCATGTCACCTGTGGCACCGCCCGGAGAAGTCTGCCGGGGAACACTCTCTCTTTTCCATGTCCAGTGCTCTCACCACTGTCCATGGGCCAAAACTGCATACAGGGCT